>CANIUD010000516.1:0-109470 GCA_947470075.1 Closterium sp. Yama58-4 | reverse complement strand
CTCCTCTCTCTCTCTCTCTCTCTCTCTCTCTCTCTCTCTCTCTCTCTCTCTCTCTCTCCTCTCTCTCTCTCTCTCTCTCTCTCTCTCTCTCTCTCTCTCTCTCTCTCTCTCTCTCTCTCTCTCTCTCTCTCTCTCTCTCTCTCTCTCTCTCTCTCTCTCTCTCTCTGCCTCTCTCTCACCAGATGCCCTCGTGCATGCTACCCGCAACTCTACAAAAAAAGGGCGATGGATTTAATACCGGGGTCAAAATTTTACGTGGCGGCACGCACCCTGGGACTTGGCGAAAGGCGCGCTCTCGACTCGTGAGACTCCGTGCCACGTCAGCAGAAGCAGTGTCCAGAGCAGAAGGGTTGCTGTGGGTTCCATTCCCTGATGGTCGCGGCAAAGCCGTCACGGTCACAAGAAAACTAACAACTATTCGAATCGATTCACTAATTCGACTACTGAGTTAGGGTTATCGTAGCTACTGTCATCCAGGTTCCCATGCGGGCAAGAGTAAGGACCAGTGGGAGTGGGTAAGAACTCGACAAAGGTGGTAAGTGGTTGGTGGCAGCGGTTTACATTTTCAACAAGGATGTACGGATGAACGGGTGGTGGCGCGTTACAAGCCCCGTATTCAAACAACAGAAGTAGCGGTACAAAGTGTAACAGTTGTTTGTCAATATCGCCATACGGTTCTACGTTGCAAGATTTACTGAACATATGAGTGCCGACGTTTTACATTGATATTAACTTTGATTGGCCTATGAGATTTCAGAACAAGGGTAGATACTGTATGTGGCATCTAGCTATGCGATGACCTCTGGGCAAGTCAGGCTCATATGGGTGACGAAAGGTGAGGTGGCAAGGTAAGTGTGAAATATTGGCCGAACCTTTGGTTTGAGAGATGAGACCATGGAATACATGTACAACTACCACAAAATAAGGGCGGGTCCAGCGCGTACATTTACATACAGTTCATCCGTCGTGGTTTTGAACAATACCAAACAGTGCACCGCGATTCTTAGTTTCTACCGTTTTGCACCGTGGCGCAAGATGATGAACTATACAACAGCTGGAAACGTACGTACTGGACCCGCCCGAAAGCCACAGTAAGGAATTGTGATCTCTTGCGGTTCCAACAATAAAAAATGCATCCCTTATGCATAGACAAATTTTTTTTAGCATCGAGCGAATCCTGTCTGCATATTTCCGGTTCAGTGTTTATGCGATGACTAAAAAATACAACACTGAAATAAGGTTTTCTTACGCACTGTCGTTAATCACATCAATGTTATCATCATGTGCAACCAACTAGCACTTAGACTGATGCTTTACTTGCAGCTATCAGGCTCTATGAGCTGTATATAACCTGATTCTTGATCATGCTCTTACCAGCTTGAAGCTACGGTATAATAGAATTCACATAATTGACTTGGTTGTCGACTCCCCATTGTTATCTTCTTCCATCATCTCAATGGCTTCCATGTCGGCATTCAAGTTACCTCAAAAGACATCCCAATTCCCATCTCTGTTGCTTCCTCGTCCACCTTGATCGCTGCACTGAGCTCCTCCTTCGCTACCACCTCGTGCCTGATTCCCTGCAGCTTGTTGGCAATGTTTGCCATGCTGGACTGGCTTGCAGTGCGCTCGACGGTGCAGGAGAGAGCCAGCTGGGCCAGACGCAACGCAACATCATCCAGCGCGTCCATGCTCGGGTTCTTCAGGGAGGTCGGTTTTCTTGGAGGAGATGCATTCCTCCACCTGCACGCAACACAGCGATGTGAGTGAGGGTTAGTGGCACAAATTGTGCACATGCAGATGCTGATGTTTGGAGAAAAGGCACTCCTCCACCTCGGCAAGGTGGCTAGACATAGGGTGAACAAGGTGGGTGGGGATGGGTTGAACAGCGGCAAAGAGTGGTGCAGCACAGCATCATTAGGGGCGTCCATGTTTAGGTCATTCAGGCCTCGAAAGAGTGAGTCAATTGTCACATGATCAGGTCACTGAGCCTACCAGATAAGTTGGAGGGGATGCACTACTCTGTCAACGGGAGTTGGATGTTGGCCCCGTCCTCGCATGGGTGGAGCCGACTTCATGGTTGGGTGTACGAGAAGTCCAACAGACAGTCTGTAGTGGGCGACGCTGACTTAGTGAGCAGGTCGGCGGGCTAGCTTGGTCGACCTGCACGGGGCCACTGCGAAGCCGTCGACGTTGGGAAGCCGGCGGTTGATTTTGACAGGGTGGTCGACGAGGGGGACTTATCGACCTGGAAAGACGCCGACCTGTGGGCGCCGACTTGGGGAAGCCGACTTAATGAAGAAGGCGGACAACTGGTGTGGTCGACGAGGCATTTGTCGACTTGTGGAGTGGCCGACTTGGTGAAGTCGGCCGGTGGTCGTCGACTTGGGTGGTCGACGAGCACGTACAACAATTGGATGCAGTTGGCCGCGCAAGTCGATGTCGACTTGCGAGTACCTTTGTCGACCAAGTAACCAGGGCAACAAGGTTTTGCGATGTGTGCGACAGTCGCCTAGGTGGTTCTGGCAACAAGGTCGCCTGGAAGTGGTATTCCGAGATCGACGTGGTTCATTAGACACAGCCAACGGCACGTGGTCGACTTGGAGTCTGCTCTGTGCACGCGACGAGACAGAGCACGCCAATCAACCGCGAGCACCTGCGTAGTAGGTGCGCTGCTGTCATGCGGATGCGACGCTGTGCAGCCGCCTTGCTGCAGCGTTGGCACGCCGTCGACTTGCAACGTTGGCAAGCCGCCTTTCTGCAGCGCTGGAGCGGTGCAGACTTTGCAGTGCTGGAGCGCGGTTGACCTTGCTGCGCTGGAAGTCGACCTGCTTGCATGCTAGGCAGACATGCATCTGATGTAGTCAGCCTTTCCAACTTTGTTGATTCTATCCAGAACCATTATTGTGAATCTTTGCTAGTGAAACTCTAGCCAATTCTCCCAGTGAATGTATGAGTAGAGAGAACACGAGCAAACGCAAAGAAACCTCTGGACGTCGGCCACCAGGCATGGCGGTTCATCACGTCGAGGTACCAAGTCACCGACGACCTGTACATCGGCCAGCTGGAAGAACAGATGATGCACCTGCGGATGGGCGAGCAGGAGACGGCGACCGACTACTGCAACCGGGCTCGGCGGCTTATGGCCAACATGCGGATGGCCGGCGTCGACTACTCGACGGCGTCATACATCACGCACGCGTGTGAAGGGACTTCCGAGCGGCTACAACCTCATGCGGCGGATATTGGTGATGCTCGGGAGGTCGACGGTCGTTGTCCATGTCGGGAAAGCAAGCCAAGTAAGGAGAAGCAGTTGACCAAGTCGACAACGTCGGCGAAGGACGCCAACTCCTCCCCTGGCGGCAAGGGGCGAGGCGACGAGGATGCATTGGGCTCGCTGGTCGGCGTCGTGGAGCCGACCGTCTCGCTGGCTCTGGAGGCCGGCGAAGACTTCAAGGTGGTGGCGGTCGCTGTACAGGCGAACCAGGCGGTGGTTATGCTCAACAGCGGCTGCTCGCACCACCTGATGGGGACGAAGGAGGCCTTCGTCGACTCGGGGTCGAGCGGCCTCGTCAAGCACGTGCACGGCTTCAATGGGGTGCCGCAAGACGTCCAGGGCCGCAACACCGTTGCTCTGCAAGGGGAGGCTGCGAGGCAAATCCTCATCCTCGACGTGCTCTACGTCCCAGGCGTGCAGGCGAACCTGCTGTTGGCTGGCTGGTCAGCTAAAGGACATGGGTGTGCGGCTCCAGGACGATAGTGACAAGATGCTGCTCGTTGCGGCGGCACGGAACGTGCTTGGCCGGCCGAAGTACACCGGCCGAGTCCTCTACACCGACCTTCAGCCCTCCTTGGCGAGCTCGATGAAGTCGACGTTGGCGCCAACTAAGGTGGTGGCTCTGCGGACGATTGTCTCGGCGACGAAGTCGACGCCGGACGGGTGGCATGCAAGGCTCGCCCACGTCAGCATCGACACCATCACGAGCTCGGCCAAGCACGAAGTCGCCATCGGCCTGGACCTCAGGCAGTCGACCGGGGCCGACTTGCTGTGTGTCTCCTACGTTGGCGGGAAGTTGGCGCGGCATATGTTCCCCGACAAGGGCTCGGACGCCGCCGAGGCCCTGGCCGTTGTGCACATGGACTTGTGCGGGCCGTTCCGGGTGGCCACCAAGGATAGGAACCTCTACTTCCTGCTGCTGAAGGACCGCAAGACCCGCTTCGTGTGGGTGAGGCCAGTCGCCAAGACGTCGGACGTGCTGCGGGAGTTGGAGAAGTGGCTGGTGCAGTAGCAGACAAAAAAGTCGGTGCTGATGCTCCGCTCAGACCGCGGAGGGGAGTTCCTCGGTAAGGAGTTCACCGCCTTCGTTGATGGCAAAGGCATCGTCCACGGCCTTACCTGCCCATACACTCCGCGGCAGAATGGCATGGCAGAACGGTGGTCGACTCGGTGCGGACGATGCTGCTGCATATAGGAGTGCAGCACCACTGGTGGCATCTCGCCCTGCGGCAGGCCATCTGGGTGCGCAACTGCCTTAAGCGGTCGGTGTTGCCGCAAGGGACGACGCCGCACCAGCTGCTGATCGGCCAGAAGCCCGACTTGACGATGGCGCGCGTGTGGGGCTGCATGGTGCAGTTTTTGTTCCTTCTCTTCCCCCTGGTCCCGATGCCCCACCCCTCGTTGCCGACGTGCAGCAGCCGATTCCGGTGTCGGCCTCCGGCGATGAGCGCAGCAGTGGGGCGTCGACTATGGCGCCGGCCAGTGGCATCGCCGGCGGCCGACGTGACGTTACGCAAGTTGGCATGGAAGCGGGGCTAATGAAGACAAGGGAGCGGTACTCGGTGAAGTCGACGCCGACAAAGGAGAAGTCCGCTTCAGGGGAGGAGCGGGCAGTGAAGCCGGCAGGGGAACTGTCGGCGACCCAATGGTTGGCAGGGGGAGCCGACGACAGGGGAAAACTCGGCAACGCCGACATCGATGCAGTAGTCCGACGAGGACAGCAAAGACGGCGGCGATGAAGGGGAGCTGTCGGCAGGGGAGGAGTCCACTGATAGCAACGTGGTGGAAGTCGAGGTCGACCAGCCTGAACTACGACATTCAAGTCGACTTCGGAGGCCGCCGTAGCGGCTGACCTACAATGTGTGCCTGCCACCGGCCGCGTTCACCACCCTGTACGACGATGTGGATACCGACGTTGACCTGCCTTGCTCGACCCTGACATGCACGCCGACCCCGAGCACCGCTGGGACATCTCGACCATGACGGTGAAGGAGGCGTTGGCGAGCTGGAAGGGCAAGGCGGTCAAGGCCGCCATGGACAAGGAGATCTGCTACCTCATTGCCAACGGTACGTGGATGCTGGTCGAGCGGCCACCCACCTGGGGTGAACATCATGAAGAACCGGTGGGTGCTGATGACGAAGTACCACATCGACGACACCATCGAGCGCGAGAAGGCGAGGCTGGTCATGAAGGGCTTCACGCAGGTGTACGGCGTCGGCGACGACGAGACGTACGCGCAGATCGGGAGCTATGTGGCGCTGAAGATCTTCCTCAACATCGTTGTCGTCCTCGACCTCAACCTGATGCAGCTCAACATGAAGAACGCCTTCTTGCAAAGCAAGCTCGTCCGGGTGGTGTACGTGTACCAGCCGGACTACTACAACGACGGGACCGGCCGGGTGTGCAAGCTGCTGAAGAGCCTCTACGGACTGAAGTAGTTATTGCTGTTGTGCTACAGGGCTCTTGACGGCGTACTGCTGGGCGCCGGCTCGAAGAAGAGCCACGTCGACGAGGCACTCTACTTTAAGGTCGGCGATGACGGAGTGACCTGCTGGGTGCTGGTCTACATCGACGACCTGCTCGCCGCTAGTAGCAGCACTGCGATGCTGAAGAAACTCAAGGAGCTGCTGGAGGCCGCCTTCGAGCTGCGCGCGATCTCGCCGGTCGTGAAGTTCCTCTGGCTAGAGATTGTGCGTGACAGAGTGGCAAGGAAGCTGTGGCTGCACCAGCAGAGCTACGCCGATAAGCTGCGCAGGCGCCTCATCGACGAGGAGCAGGACGGTGGAATCCCGAAGACGCCGGTCTCCGTCGACGCCTACGCCGAGCTGTCGCTCAACGACGAGGAGGCTCAGCCTCGCGAGGATGAGGAGTAGGCAGAAAGTCAGCTAGCTGCAGTTCGCGGCGACGACGACGAGGCCGGACATCCCCTTTGCCTGTAGTAAGCTGAGGAGCGGCCTCACGGTGAGGAGCGACCAGCACTGGCGTGAGGTCGACAGCTGCCTCGCCTACCTTGCCGACACGCGTGACACCGCCTTGGAGTTCAGCAGTAGACCAGAGTCGCTAAAGTTGGTCAGCTACGTAGACGCTGGCGACGCTGGCGACAAGCGAAACCGGACAAGCACGGGCGGCTAAGTGTTCGTCTACGGAGGTGCCGCTGTATGTTGGTCGAGCCAGCACATCAAATGCGTGACGTCGTTGTCGACTGAGTCGGAGTATGTGGCGGCTACCAGGCTATGCTGGCAAGGAGGGACGCCGACTTCGCTTCCTCCTTGCAAAGTTCTAGCTGCTGGACTCTGGGACGCCGACTGTCCTTCGGGTGGACAACAAGTCGGCCATCATGGTCGTTGAGGGCTTGGGGCTGCAGGGCAACCTCAAGCACATGGAGCGACGATATGGCTAGCTGCAGCAGATGGTGAAATGCGGATAATTCATGCTGATGTACATCCCAACCATCAAGCAGTCGGCCGACTTCCTGACGAAGGCACTGCACTATCCGGCCTTCAACCGGTGCTCCGTCGCAATCGGCCAAGTGCGCCTGGCCGACGTCGGTAACGGTGACGACGACGTGCAGCAGTAGGTGCCGTTCCCTTCTACATAGCTGGTGCGGAGACGGCGTGCTATGCATTGTGTGCACGCCAGCGACAACGAACTGTTCTCCGAGGAGTACTAAGCGAACGCGGCAGGGAGTATCAACGGGAGTTGGATGTTGGCCCTGTCCTCGCTTGTGCGGAGCCGACTTTGTGGATGGGTGTACGAGAAGTGCAGCCGACCGTCTGTAGTGGGCGACGCCGACTTGGCGAGCAGGTCGACGGGCTAGGTTGACCTGCATGGGGCCACTGCGAAGCCGCCGACGTTGGGAAGCCGACGACCGACTTTGACCGGATGGTCGACGAGGGGAACTTGGCGACCTGGAAAGGCGCCAACTTGTGGGCACCGACTTGGGGAAGCTGACTTAACGAAGTCGAAGGCGTTCGTCGACTTATAGAGTGGCTGACTTGGCGAAGTCGACCGGTGGTTGTTGACTTGGGTGGTTGACGAGCACGTACAACAATTGGTGGGAACTGGCCGCGCAAGTGGACGCCGATTTGCAAGCTTCCTTGTCGACTAAGTAACAAGGACGACGAGGTTCTGCGGGGTGCGCAACAGTCGCCCATGTTGTTGTGGTGAAGCTGACCTCGAAAGTGGTATTCCGATGTCGACGTGACTGATTAGACGCAGCCAGCGGCACGTGGTCGACTTGGCGTCTGCGCTGTGCACGTGACGGGGCACAGCACGCGAA
Source organism: Closterium sp. Yama58-4 (assembly GCA_947470075.1). Lineage (NCBI taxonomy): Eukaryota > Viridiplantae > Streptophyta > Zygnematophyceae > Desmidiales > Closteriaceae > Closterium > Closterium sp. Yama58-4. The sequence goes on along the minus strand of CANIUD010000516.1, from coordinate 101,913 downwards.
TCAATTTCGAGCACTTGCGAAATAGGTGCGCTGCTATCATGAGGGTGCAACGCTGTGCAACCGCCTTGCTGTAGCGTTGGCACGCCATCGACTTTCAACGTTGACAAGCTGCCTTTCTACAGCGCTGGAGCAGTGCAGACTTTGTGGTGCTGGAACGCGGTTACTTGCTGCGTTGGAAGTCGACTTACTTGCATGTTAGGCAGATTTGCATCTGATGTAGTCAGCTTTGCCAACTTTGTTGATTCTATTCTAAACCATTGATGTGAATCATCGAAGGACGACTTCGAAAGGCGAGGTTATTGACAAGAGGGCATTCAGTTCTACAAGATGTTTAATTCATGAAGTACCGTATTGAGAGTTTGTGGGATGAGGGAGTGGGGAAGTGACTGGGTGACCAGACTTATAGTTTTTCTGTTTTGAAGGATTTGAAACTGAGATCTTCACATGTATACAGTTGTTCTCGTAGAAAGTCCGCTGAGAAACACGAGCCGCGCGGGGCAATGTGTTGAAACGTCAAAATCTCGGACAAAATGGATCCCATAGTCCCAATAGGGCGGTTTAGGTCGTCATCAAGCCATTTGGATGGTATGGCATCGCCGGCTGTTTTTGGCGATGAAATGTTACAAATTGGTCGGTGGTATTGAAACCTACTGTTGCGCGACAAACCTTATTGAACAAGTCGCACATGCAATCTGACACTGCAACGCGATTGGTTCATCCCCTGATACGCTCTACAAAACAAGGATCAGATATGTTATGTACATTTTAGGCCACCCGCAAGGGGACTGTAGAGGAGGGGCCACACCTAGGAATTTTAGGAAAAAGCTCCTCAGTTAGAAAATGAGCTTCTGTTAGCGCGGGCTTTCAAAGCGGAACCATTTGTACGCTCGCTATTGGTGTCTTCCTTTGGCGCGGGCGGGACAAGGTGTAAAACAGAATCGAAAGTTGACGTGGCATGATTCTTCTTGCCATCCCATTGTCACCTGCTTCAACCACCATCAACTCTCATTGGTTGCCCAAGTGTAGCCGAATTCGGGAGGGGTGCTTTACCTGCCTAACCACAAACCTCTGCCAGAAACGAGTTCCGGACAATTTACCCTGCCACCTCGATTCCTCTCAAAATATAAGTTGCGTCTCGCAGGGACCTTTTTGTATTCGACAAGCCGAACTGGATCTAGATCATCGTCAATGCCTGCTCATGAAAGGTGACTTGAGAAAGTAGCTCTGAAAACAGGCTAAAATGGGTAAACCGCACGCCATTTCCCTCGGCGGTGCTGCCTTCCCTCTCAAGGTCGGTGCCAGCTGTGGGCTGTCGCGACTCGCGAGTCGCGACTCTCACGTTCATCCATTTCCACCCAGCTATGGCATCGCATGGCACCCTCACCCCACCAATCCCCTCAACACACCATGCCATGCCATCCATGCAACACAACTCTCACCCACACAAATGGACCGTCTTCACATTGAACCACTCGTTTCATATTGTCTCCATATTAGACAGTACACCGACAAGATCCATCTTCGCTGTTGGCATTATTTTCTAAGAACTCCACTTCCGACATATCACTTCCAGCGCCTGACATTCCCTCCCTGAAGGCAGCCAGCTACCACAACGGTCCTTCTCCAGCACGAATCACCCATTTCCTTTCTTCAGCTGGTAATTTACAGCGGATGTAGATGATGCACTTGTTTTAGACGCGCCAGCTGATGATTTAGTAGGGAAACCTGGGTCTGCCGCGACCATCGCGGCGTGATGAAGCCCGCAGCAGCCCTTCTGCTCGGCGCTCTGCTGCTGTTGACGTGTCACGCGATCTCACGCGTCGAATGCGTGCCTTTCGCCAAGTCACAGGGTGCGTGCCGGCCCGCAATGATCGGATCACATTATACGATGATCACAGAGTCAATGAATCCATAGAGAACGTAATGCGCGCATGTTGAAAATCATCGAAGTGGAAACTGCGCCTTCTGCCGGCGTCACGCTGCCCGCACTCAAGCGATGTTCCGCGGTAGCATCATAATTTATAACGTGCATTTGAAGAGGGAGGAGGAGAGAGAAAAGGATACATGAGTGGAAGGGGGAGGCGGAGGGGGGAAGGGGAGAGGAGGGGATAGGAGGGAGAGGAGGGGAGAGGAGGGGAGAGGAGGGTGGGGATGGGAGGGGAGGGGAGGAGAGCGCAAAGGTTGAGAATCTGGTGGAAGAGCTGTGAGGGAATGTGATGAGGTGGGAGGGAATGTGATGAGGTGGGAGGGAATCTGATGAGATGGGATGGAATGTGCTGTGAGAGGAATGTGATGAGGTGGGGGGGAACGTGCTGTGAGAGGAATGTGATGAGGTGGGGGGGAACGTGCTGTGAGAGGAATGTGATGAGGTGGGGGGAACGTGCTGTGAGAGGAATGTGATGAGGTGGGGGGGAACGTGCTGTGAGAGGAATGTGATGAGGTGGGAGGGAACGTGCTGTGAGAGGAATGTGATGAGGTGGGAGGGAACGTGCTGTGAGAGGAATGTGATGAGGTGGGGGGGAACGTGCTGTGAGAGGAATGTGATGAGGTGGGAGGGAACGTGCTGTGAGAGGAATGAGATGAGGTGGGAGGGATGTGATGGGAGCGGTGCTTGAACCACCGTCTGAGTCCCTGCTTCTTCCACTCGCTTCCCTCCTCTCTGCCCCGCCCCTGCCTCCTCTCTGCCCCGCCCCTGCCTCCTCTCTGCCCCGCCCCTGCCTCCTCTCTGCCCCGCCCCTGCCTCCTCTCTGCCCCGCACCTGCCTCAAAAGTCATCTCTTCCCCTCCCCCTCCTTCCCTCGCCCTGCCGCCAGCGCAAGTTCTGCTGGATTTTCAGAAGGCGTGGGGCCGCCCCACGTTTGACGGCTGGGCGGTTGGTGGGGACTTTTGAGTCGACTCAAAAGTCATCTCTTCCCCTCCCCCTCCTTCCCTCGCCCTGCCGCCAGCGCAAGTTCTGCTGGATTTTCAGAAGGCGTGGGGCCGCCCCACGTTTGACGGCTGGGCGGTTGGTGGGGACTGCGACAATGCGAGCACCGTCACGTGCGATTCCCAGGGCATGATCACAAAGATGTGAGTGCACTTCCGTGAGTGAGATAAAAGCATGGCAGTGGACCTTGATGTTTGACATGCGTGGGGATCTCTCTGAGTGAGGTGATAACAGGATATGAGACCTTTGTGAGGGAGATAAAAGCATGCAGTGCATTTTGATGTTTGACATGCAAGGGAACTTTTGTGAGTGAGATGATATACGCATGTGAGGGGGCCTTGGTAAGTTACTCAGGTGTGTGGACTCAGGCGAGCTTTAATGCGTTTTTTTCTTCAACCCTAAACCTTAAACCCTTAACAGTGGTCCATTTGAGTCAGACGGTTTGTTCTCGCCTCTCCGCACCCTAGACCCCTCCCTCTTGTCCTCCCTTCTTTAAAAAAAAATCAGCAACTCACTAGCTGCCTCCCTACCCAAGGTGATATCTGCGCGATTCAAAGAAACCTTGAACCACCATTTCCTTCCGTTATTTTTTGGAATCGTTTTTTCATTCTACCGAGTTCCAAGATGCACGCATGCAGCACATGCATGTAACATGCACGCATGCAGCACATGCATGTATGATGCACGCATGCAGCACATGCATGTATCGTGCACGCATGCAGCACATGCATGTATCGCGCGCGCATGCAGCACATGCATGTATCGCGCGCGCATGCAGCACATGCATGTATCGCGCACGCATGCAGCACATGCATGTATCGCGCACGCATGCAGCACATGCATGTATCATGCACGCATGCAGCACATGCATGTAACATGCACGCATGCAGCACATGCATGTATCATGCACGCATGCAGCACATGCATGTATCGCGCGCGCATGCAGCACATGCATGTATCGCGCGCGCATGCAGCACATGCATGTATCGCGCACGCATGCAGCACATGCATGTAGCGCGCACGCATGCAGCACATGCATGTATCGCGCACGCATGCAGCACATGCATGTATCGCGCACGCATGCAGCACATGCATGTATCGCGCACGCCACATGCATGTATCGCGCACGCATGCAGCACATGCACGTATCATGCACGCATGCAGCACATGCATGTATCATGCACGCATGCAGCACATGCATGTATCATGCACGCATGCAGCACATGCATGTATCATGCACGCATGCACCACATGCATGGATCATGCACGCATGCAGCACATGCATGTCTCGCGCACGCATGCAGCACATGCATGTATCGCGCACGCCACATGCATGTATCGCGCACGCATGCAGCACATGCATGTATCATGCACGCATGCAGCACATGCATGTAACATGCACGCATGCAGCACATGCATGTATCATGCACGCATGCAGCACATGCATGTATCGCGCGCGCATGCAGCACATGCATGTATCGCGCGCGCATGCAGCACATGCATGTATCGCGCGCGCATGCAGCACATGCATGTATCGCGCACGCATGCAGCACATGCATGTATCGCGCACGCATGCAGCACATGCATGTATCGCGCACGCATGCAGCACATGCATGTATCGCGCACGCATGCAGCACATGCATGTATCGCGCACGCCACATGCATGTATCGCGCACGCATGCAGCACATGCATGTATCGCGCACGCATGCAGCACATGCATGTATCATGCACGCATGCAGCACATGCATGTATCATGCACGCATGCAGCACATGCATGTATCATGCACGCATGCACCACATGCATGGATCATGCACGCATGCAGCACATGCATGTCTCGCGCACGCATGCAGCACATGCACGTATCGCGCACGCATGCAGCACATGCATGTATCATGCACGCATGCAGCACATGCATGTATCATGCAGCAAATGCATGTATCATGCATGCATGCAGCAGATCTCTCTCCATTGCTGTCGCCCGTTTCAATTTCCGATCATCAGAAGCATTTCTGTTACTCTTGCAACTGACACGTCCTCCATTCTATTGTCTGATCATCAGAAGCATTTCCGACGAGAAACTAGAAGGCTCAATTCCTGCCTCCATCAGCAACCTCCAAAGCCTTGAATACTTGTGAGTGCTGCTCCTCCCTTGGTAGGTGGACATGTGAAGCACTCACAAGACAACTGGACATTCGATGTGAGGCACTCAGAGAGTGGACATTTGGTGTGAGGCACTCACACCTTGCCAGTGCTCCTCCTTCTTGGGTGTCTGTTTCTGGAGTGCCACAAAAAAGACCTTGTCACCTTGTGAATGCATCAGAGATTTCGAGCTTCTTGTGAGCCTTCTTGTTGCATAAGAGGTTTCACTTTGATGGCCATAGATCGCAAAAGCTTGTAAGTTGGCCTTTCGTCTCTCCTTACAACCCTCCCTCCTTTCTTGATGCATATCTTTATGGAACAGTAGCCTGACCGGCCCGATACCAATGACTGTAAAAACTGCGTTTAATGAGTCTGCTTTTGAGTCGATTCAAAAGCTGAACCCTGTTGAGATAAGCGGTAGTCTTAGGAGCCATAGCTAGGAGAGTCCTAGCTAGGCAAGAGAGTTTAGGCGAAAGAGAGGGGTTGCACTAGCAAGAATGGGGATACAAATAGCAAACCCTAGAAGGGTTGTACTCGCTACAGAGCACCCCACTACAGGCTAGAGCATAATATTCTGACACACCCCCATAGCCAAAGTGGGGTGTAATCAGCAGAGCAAGCAAAGCAGTACAAGCTCAGGGTGGATCACAATGTCACCACACATTCTGAGCACAAGTTTAAGAAGCAATAGTTTAAAGTTCACAATTATGAGCAAAGCTAGTGGTAGTCACAACGGGGAAGTGAGGAGGAGGAGGGCTGGCGAGAGGAGAGTAGATGGGAGGCGACGACTGAAGCTGCAGTCACACGGGCAACAGACGGCTCTGGTGCGACACAGTGGCTACCGGGAGTGAGTGCCCCGGAGTACAGGAGTAACAGGCTCCGCGGCTAAGACGAGCAGCAGGAGCAACGGACCCACAGGCGACGGCGCAACCGGCTCTCTGAGCTACCGGGAGTGAGTGCCCCGGAGTACAGGCGCTGCGTACGACACGACGGCAACCTCCCCTCAACCTCCCCCAACAGTCCCACATCCCTCGACACACACCCGCTGCTACACCGCTAGCTCCACTCCCCCTTCACCCCCCCTTAGTACCACTCCGACGGCTCCAACAGGTCCACCCCCCTCAGCGGCAGCTGCAGCACAGGGAGACGGAGGAGGAGGAGGAGCAGGGAACGGCACACAGAAGCTGCACCCCCATACCCCCCAACCCCAAACCCTAATCCAGGAGAACGGGCAGAAGGAGGGGTGGGGCGCCTTCAGAAGCACGGGGGACAGCGGGGAGGACAGGGGCAGCGAAGAACGGGGCGCCCACGGGCCTGGCACAGCCTCCCGAACCGCGCGCAGGCGGTCCGAGCCGCGCGCGGGACTGGCGCAGCCCGTACGGGCCGCGCGCGTGCCTGGCGCAGCCCGTACGGGCCGCGCGCGGGCCTGGCGCAGCCCGTACGGGCCGCGCGCGGGCCTGGCGCAGCCCGTACGGGCCGCGCGCAGGCCTGGCGCAGCCCGTACGGGCCGCGCGCCGGGTGTACGGGCCGCGCGCAGGCCACGACGGGCGACGGGGGGCGACGCGCGGGTCCCCGTCGCCCGTCGCAGCGCCTCCCGGGGGCGACGTGCCGAGTGACGGGGCAGGAACCCGTCGCGCGCCTCGGGGCACACGGCGGGCAGAGAACCGCCGCGCGCCTCGGGGCGCACGGCGGGCAGAAAACCGCCGCGCGCCTCGGGGCGCACGGCGGGCTGAAAACCCTAGTTTCGACGCCGCGCACCACGGGGCGCGCGGCGGACAGGGAGTAGCAGTAGCAGCGGAAGCAGTGAAGTGGGCCCACAGGCCAGGAACGTTAAGCTCTGATACCATGTCAGAATCCCAGCCACTAACCACCGGGATAAAAGGGCTTGTTTGTGTGGCGGGTGAGTGCGCCCATAACCCCCCAGGCCAACGTGCCTGTAACCCTTCCCTAGGATCAACGGGGATCACCAGCGGGGATCACCAGTGGACCTCTGACACCCCCCCCGCACTGGGATGCCCGAAGTGCATACACCGGGATTCGAACCCGAGACCTTTGCTCTGATACCATGTTGAGATAAGCGGTAGTCTTAGGAGCCATAGCTAGGAGAGTCCTAGCTAGGCAAGAGAGTTTAGGCGAAAGAGAGGGGTTGCACTAGCAAGAATGGGGATACAAATAGCAAACCCTAGAAGGGTTGTACTCGCTACAGAGCACCCCACTACAGGCTAGAGCATAATATTCTGACAAACCCTCCCTCCTTCCTCGAGTGCAGATCTTTATGGAACAATAGCCTGACTTTTTAGACGTCTCAAAACTTGGTTCTCCTCACAATACAACCTTCCTTCCTTCCTCGAGTGCAGATCTTTATGGAACAGTAGCCTGACCGGCCCGATACCAAGCACTATCGGCAACCTTCCAAAGCTGACCGACTTGTGAGTTCCTCCAACAGACGGGCTCTGCATGACCCGTAATCTAGCCTCATCTCTTTTGTCCTAACACAACTTGCAAAATTATCATATGTAGAACCACCTCCAAGAGGGCATGAGGAAGTTGGTTCCACACATACTTATTAAATGTAAATGTAGCACCAATTGTTTTCCTGAGTAGTATCACACCGAGTTAAGCTGAGCTGGTGCCACCGAGTGAACCTGAGTTGGTGCACACTCGTCCCTTACACGACCCAAGCCAAGCAGAGCCAAGCCTAGTGCCAGATTAATTCTGAATCCGAGTCCCACTATGAATGCGTGCCCCTCAAGTGTTGCATGCTTCTGTATGCATGCCTCAGTATGCATGTCTCTGTATGCATGCCTCTGTATGCATGCCTCTCTATGCATGCCTCAGTATGCATGTCTCTGTATGCATGCCTCTGTATGCATGCCTCTGTATGCATGCCTCTGTATGCATGCCTCTGTATGCATGCCTCTGAATGCATGTCTCTGTATGCATGCCTCTGTATGCATGCCTCTCTATGCATGCTTCTGTATGCATGCCTCTGTATGCATGCCTCTGTATGCATGCCTCTCTATGCATGCTTCTGTATGCATGCCTCTGTATGCATGCCTCTGTATGCATGCCTCTGTATGCATGCCTCTGTATGCATGCCTCTGTATGCATGCCTCTGTATGCATGCCTCTGTATGCATGCCTCTGTATGCATGCCTCTGTATGCATGCCTCTGTATGCATGCCTCTGTATGCATGCCTCTGTATGCATGCCTCTGTATGCATGCCTCTGTATGCATGCCTCTGTATGCATGCCTCTGTATGCATGCCTCTGTATGCATGCCTCTGTATGCATGCCTCTGTATGCATGCCTCTGTATGCATGCCTCTGTATGCATGCCTCTGTATGCATGCCTCTGTATGCATGCCTCTGTATGCATGCCTCTGTATGCATGCCTCTGTATGCATGCCTCTGTATGCATGCCTCTGTATGCATGCCTCTGTATGCATGCCTCTGTATGCATGCCTCTGTATGCATGCCTCTGTATGCATGCCTCTGTATGCATGCCTCTGTATGCATGCCTCTGTATGCATGCCTCTGTATGCATGCCTCTGTATGCATGCCTCTGTATGCATGCCTCTGTATGCATGCCTCTGTATGCATGCCTCTGTATGCATGCCTCTGTATGCATGCCTCTGTATGCATGCCTCTGTATGCATGCCTCTGTATGCATGCCTCTGTATGCATGCCTCTGTATGCATGCCTCTGTATGCATGCCTCTGTATGCATGCCTCTGTATGCATGCCTCTGTATGCATGCCTCTGTATGCATGCCTCTGTATGCATGCCTCTGTATGCATGCCTCTGTATGCATGCCTTCAGTTCTCATTTGCGATCTATTCTTGCCCTCATTTGTTCATTTGCCATCTATGCTTGCCGTCCGTCTGTGCTCATGTGCTCATCAGAGAGCTTTGTTACAACAGCTTAACTGGCACGATCCCTGCATCCATCGGCAATCTCATAAGCCTCGATTACTTGTTAGTGCCACCGATCAGATAGTGCTGTTCCTCATTTGCTCCACATGTGGACCCCAGTCAGAGCACGTATGCTTCTTGGCAGCAGCATACATGCATGATACACTAAGCCTCCAGCCCGATCTGCATCAACCTGTCTGTGCTTCGAAGCTTGATTGAGCTGTGATCTTAGCTCGACATACACTGAGTGCTGTACTGTTTTAAGCTTAAAATCAGGTCCTTAGCGGGCGTTTCCAAGTTGGGACACAATGAAAAGTTCATTCACATGTGACTCTATCTTAGTCCAACATCGAGCAGCAAGGATGTAGGACTGAGCTTTCTGCTGAAAGGTCTGCCTGAGGGCATTGCTCCTTCCAGGCGCCAAGTCCTCCCTGCTCCTTTGCTGCTACGAATGTTGCTACAGCATGGTAGATAGGAGATGTCGTTCCTACTCACAAACCCCTCTCTGGTCCTTTACTTAACGTTTTGCACCTCACTTCCGAGATACAGGTGGTTGATTGGAAACAATTTGACGGGCTCCATACCTGCAACGTTATCCAGCCTTGTGCTTTTGACCAACTTGTGAGTGATATATCACGACAGCTGTAAAAGTTTTACTACATTCCTTCGGCTCATGTCTTAACCTCTCATTCCCTTTGTGGTACCTCCCTCAACCGTCATAATGGTATTGATTATTCTTCCACTATTGGAGTTCGTCATGTGATGTGTGTGATTATGCTTTGTTCTGTGATATGAGGGGGTGTGATGGGATGGGGGTCCGATGTGATGCAATGTGATGAAACGGGATGCGATGTGATGTGACGTGACATGGCACGACGCGGCGTGATGTGACGTGATGTGATGTGATGTGATGTGATGTGATGTGATGTGATGTGATGTGATGTGATGTGATGTGATGTGATGTGATGTGATGTGGTGTGATGTGATGTGATGTGATCCAATGTGACATTATTCCGCACCCCTTTGCATTCTCCTCAACAGCACCCACCAGCAATGCAAGCCCTTGTCTTTCCGCGACGGTGTTTCCAGTACACTCATCTGTCTCGTTGATCTTCAAACCCTACTGGGATGCATCTTGAATCTCTCTGGGATGCACTCTTCTTGTCATATCCTGCACTAGGGATGAGCACAAAAACGAACACGTTCCAGGCGAACCGAACAGGTTTGTTTTTTGGGCAAAAAACGTTTGTAACGAACGTATTCGATGTTCGTTTTCATCAGATGGCCGAGCGCGTGTTCGACGCGGGGCATCGACAAACACTATTATTGTGTTCGTCGACGAATTGGCCCGCGACCAATTTTAGGGTCGCGACCTACCCGCCAGGCCCCTAACGCCCACTACCGCCCTTTCTTAGGAATCCTAGGACCAGCTAAACTTCATCTTAGAATCGTGTAGGTTACATTACCTTTCTCGAGAATGGCGAAACCTTGAAGAACTTGCGGTTTAGGGTTGGAGCATGCGTTTAGGGATCATGTGGGAGGGTCAAAGTCCCTGTCTGCCATGTGTGACTATAATGAGACTTGTACAAGGGCGAACACGAACGTGTTTGTCTCGAACACGTCCGTGTTCGCATTGGCCCGCAAGATGTTCGCCTTCACAGGCAAACATCGAACAAACGTTTTTGCAAAGGGTGTTCGGCGAACCGAACAGTGTTCAGTTCGTCGAACGGCTATGTTCGTGCTGGGGCGAACGCGAACATGTTCGTGGTCGTCCCTATCCTGCACTGCCACAGCCATATCCTTGTTGCACGGTGAGTGAGTGAGGAGGCAATGAAGCTTAACCGCCTAAAGCGACGATGAGCGACCATGAGTGACCATGAGTGACCATGAGTGACCATGATTGACCATGAGTGACCATGATTGACCATGAGCGACCATGAGTGACTATGGGCGATCATGAATCACAGTGTCACTGTTCTTCTCTCGTTGTGCGTGTAGGCATACCTTATGCATACCTCATGCACGCTTCATGCACGCCTTGTGATGCTTGTGCACGCCTTGTGATGCTTGTGCGCGCCTTGTGATGCTTGTGCATGCATAGTGGCTACTGCATGCATGCCTTGCGCATTCGTGTGTGTTCATGTCTTATGCATGGTCTATGCACTCCCCGCCCGCATGGCACTCATCTCTCTTTCTCTCTCTCGGCCACCAGAAACCTCGGCTACAACGACTTCACAGGCACCATTCCCGCCTTTCTTGGCAACCTCCCAAAGCTTTCCCACATGTGAGTGACGCTGCTTGTATTTGGGTTGACATGTGGCCGATATCGCATCCACACCACATGGGACGTGACCTGCATTACAACATCACCACATGCCATATAAACGTGACATCCACACCACATGCAATGGGACCCGCATCACATCCACACCACATGCAATGGGACCCGCATCACATCCACACCACATGCAATGGGACCCGCATCACATCCACACCACATGCAATGGGACCCGCATCACATCCACACCACATGCAATGGGACCCGCATCACATCCACACCACATGCTTAATCTCGCTCCCGCGCGGTACAAACCCCTCTGTGAACAACAAGTGCCACCACCACTGACGCCCTCACATGCTTCTCCTTCAACCATCCACTGTGGCCCCTTAAATTCGCTGCTATGCTATCCACTGTCTACTCCGCTCATCACACTTTTCTCCCTTGGAAAGCAGATACCTACATGGGAACAACCTGACTGGCTCGATACCAGCCTCACTGGGCAAACTTTCTAATCTTGGAAATCTGTGAGTCTCTTGACAAATGTGAACCTCCTGACTTGGACTAAATAGGGCACCTGCCATTTTTATTGCTCCTAAAGCTTACAGCAACCCTATTATACATGAGCACAAGGTCAAACACCTGGAACAACATGTTTGGGGCGAACATGTTTGGTGTTTGCCCAAATATGTTTTCGGTTCGCCGTGGCTAGCCGTGCCGCGCAGAACACAAACATGTCTGTGTTTGACATCCCTTGTGTTCGTCAGAAAAGTCCCTCGACCCTTTGTTTAGGTCGACGAGATTGGGCACACTAGTCGAGCTCATTTTTGAGCTCGACTTTTGCCCAACTCCTGTCTGACAGCCAAGACTACAAGCTCCAGCAGCTGGCATACCAAACTCCAAACTCCAAACTCCAAACTCCGAACTCCAAACTCCAAACTCCAAACTCCAAACTCCAAACTCCAAACTCCAAACTCCAAACTCCGAACTCCAAACTCCAAGCTCCAAACTCCAAATGAAATAGTTTGGCAGAACCAAACTCCACTCTTTGGTGTTTCATTTCCTTCACTCCCAAACGTCCACCAGGTTTTGCCACACCACCCTGGACGCCGAAATCCACCATCCCTCAACCTTGTGACTATAATGAGGGCTGCCTACAGGCGAACACTAACATGTTCGCCCCAAACATGTTTGGGCTCGGTTATTTGCGAACGCCGACCAAACACCTCCTTCAACGGTTTGTGTTCGGCCGAACGCAAACATGTCCGGTTTGCCAGCCAAACACGAGTGTTCGAGGCAAGGTGACACGCAGGAACATGTTCGAGGCAAGGTGACACGCAGGAACATGTTCGAGGCAAGGTGACACGCGTTGGTTTTTGAGAAATCTAAAAAACGAACATGTTTGTATTCGATTTTTTCTCATCCCTAAACCCCACTATCCCTCTGGTTCACATGCCCTCCCCAGACACAAACACACACGCACACCGCACACATGCACGCACACCGCACACATGCACGCACACGGACGGACAGACTTGTTCAGACTAGCTGCAATTAGGTCGGGCCCGCCCCGGGCCGAAGGATCAAGACCCCGGCTGGAGTTCCCCCAGGGGTACCCGGGCCAAAAAGGGCCCGGGCGGGCTGAGTATGGCCCGTCCAGGGCTGATGCCAACTGTGGACAGGGGGCGGCTTTTGAGTCGACTCAAAAGTCACCTGAGTATGGCCCGACCAGGGCTGATGCCAACTGTGGACAGGGGGCAGCTTTTGAGTCGACTCAAAAGTCACCTGAGTATGGCCCGACCAGGGCTGATGCCAACTGTGGACAGGGGGCGGCTTTTGAGTCGACTCAAAAGTCACCTGAGTATGGCCCGACCAATGCTGATGCCAACTGTGGACAGGGGGCAATGCCGATTGTGGCCGCAGTTTGTTGTGAATGAGTGTGGTGGAGTATAGACAGGTCATGGTGAGCATAACTTAAAAAGAGGGAAGTGCAGATGCTGAAAGTTGAACCCTCAACCTCTTTGACTAAAGGTGAGAAACTACTCATTGGGACATACTTGGTGCACAACACACCCCACGTACACGTGTAGTGCAGTATGTTGTCTCTGTGCTCGACAATTGTGTGCCCTCCGTTTCTTTCCTTTGCAGACTCCTTTTCTTCAACTTTCTGACCGGCTCAATTCCTGAGTCGCTCTTCAATCTCGTGAAACTTAGCACGCTGTAAGTGCAGTGCAGCAAAATCCTTCTTTGCTTCCCAGCCAGGTGAGCCGTAGCCGAACCATGCACATGCATTTCAGCAATTTCTGGCTGCCTCAGAAGGCAATGCTGAAAGTATGGGGTCCATCTTAGCATGGACCTTCACGCCTTGAGATGACCATGTTTTGTTTCAAATGAAGTTTTGACTTCCTCTTCATTCTGAAGCTGCATACTGATGCTCGCTCGCAACCGAAACCTGTCCTTTACTCTCCCTTTATTGCACCCTTTTTTCCACAAATTGCAGCAGTCTCCTTGGGAACAGATTAACTGGCTCAATTCATTCGAAAATAGGCAACCTTGCAGCGCTGACGACCTTGTGAGCTTCTCCACGAGACGGGCTAGATGGCTCCTGCATAGATCCCCCCACCCACCCACCCACCTTCAACATTGGAACAAATCAGCTTCTCTGAAAAATCGCGTGAAACTCGTACATTTTTTCGTTATTTTTTCCTGAGATGTTTGATTGACATGTGCTAAGGGCCAAGTCAGCCCACTGGCAACAAGACAGGTATAACTGGACTCGGCCTGTGTAGGGGCCAGAGGTAGCAAGCTCTCTAAGAGTGGTTAGCATGTGTTGCTAGAAAAAGAAGGTGTGATGCATGCATGCTGCTGCGTTGGTGTGGATCCATACGGCCTATTGGTTAGTAAAATCTTTGTCAAACAAAGTAGTTTAACAAAGTAGTGATGAAGTTAAATCTAGGCATGCACAGGTAGTGACATGCAGGAAAGAGTTAAGCACGGTCTTAAAACAGGTTTTGGATTTTGGAAATTTCGCATCCTTCCCAAGTTGTTTAGTATAATGATTGTGCTATGTCACCTTTGAGAATCTGCTAAAATAAAATTGCATCTCTTGACCCTCGCCATATTGTCCATTCTACTAGTGTATACACAACAATCATTCGTCTCACCACACGCGCGCCTTCCGTCCTTGTACTACCACGATCCATGGAATGTGAGACAGGCAGCTTGGCTACAACAACTTGACTGGCACCATTCCTGAGTCCCTCTTCGAGCTCACAAACCTCAACAACTTGTGAGTGCATTACCCCACTTGTGAGTGCATTACCCCACTTGTGAGTGCATTACCCCACTTGTGAGTGCATTACCCCACTTGTGAGTGCATTACCCCACTTGTGAGTGCATTACCCCACTTGTGAGTGCATTACCCCACTTGTGAGTGCATTACCCCACTTGTGAGTGCATTACCCCACTTGTGAGTGCATTACCCCACTTGTGAGTGCATTACCCCACTTGTGAGTGCATTACCCCACTTGTGAATGCATTACCCCACTTGTGAGTGCATTACCCCACTTGTGAGTGCATAACCCCACTTGTGAGTGCATTACCCCACTTGTGAGTGCATTACCCCACTTGTGAGTGCATTACCCCACTTGTGAGTGCATTACCCCTTGGTTTCACTTGAGAGGCAGGAGGAACATTGTTGATCGCTTCTGGAGTTGATTGTTGAGATGATGCCTCAAAAGTTGATGTTTCCGGCTCAATGTCCATGCATCCAGGATTTGCAAATGTGCTTTAGCTGCGCTTGGTCTTGGGTGCCTCCTATGCAATGTGAACTTCTCACCTCGGCGCTTGGTCGTGGGTGACTCCTCTGCGCTCGGTCTTGGGTGCACTTGGGAGGTCCTCTGCAAATGTGAACACCCTCCATGCACTCCTCTTACCCGGCTATCCTAAAGCTACTGTCCGTACTTTTAATGTCTGCCCATACAAAGCAAGTAGAAGAGGTACAGAAAGAATGGGATCTATATGCAACGCACACCTGGGATGGGACTGGCGTCTAAAAATGCTAAAAAAATGTAATTCCCAAACACCTGGTACTGGGAAGATGCTCTTCCTTTGAGACGTCCCAAATGTAATTCCCAAACGCCTGGTACTGGGAAGATGCTCTTCCTTTAAGACGTCTCAAATGTGATTCCCAAACACCTGGTACTGGGAAGATGCTCTTCCTTTGAGTCGTCTCAAATGTAATTCCCAAACACCTGGTACTGGGAAGATGCTCTTCCTTTGAGACGTCTCAAATGTAATTCCCAAACACCTGGTACTGGGAAGATGCACTTCCTTTGAGTCGTCTCAAATGTGATTCCCACCTGGTACTGGGAAGATGCTCTTCCTTTGAGACGTCTCAAATGCGATTCCCAAACACCTGGTACTGGGAAGATGCTCTTCCTTTGAGACGTCTCAAATGTAATTCCCAAACACCTGGTACTGGGAAGATGCTGTTCCTTCAAGACGTCTCAAATGTGATTCCCAGGCACCTGGGACTGGGAACTTGTTCTTCCACGATCTTTTGGCTCTTGCAACGCCGTCTGGAGGCATCTCAGCCAGACTGATGCTAAGGAAGGAAGCAACTTTGTTCTGGCCATTCCTCCTCTTTTTACATCCGCGTTACAGATTGCTATGGAGAAACGAACTGACTGGCTCCATACCTGCAAGTATAGGCAACCTTGTATTCCTGAATGGGTTGTAAGTCCTCTGATTGGATGAACGGCGAGACTCTTTTTTGTGAGCCTCATGATCCCATCTGCATACATCGCTTCATTCTAGTGAATAATCAGTATAATTTGTTACTCAGATCAATTTTTTCATTGCATTTGCTTGATCCTCCTAGTAGTCAAACGTGTAAAATTCCATTTCAACACATTGAAATGGTCACACAGACTCTTCTTTACTGTGTATGTGTTTGTGTGTATGCATGTGTGATGAAGTGATTCTTTTTTAGCCTATGCTCCTAATGCTCGTGCTAGAACAATGTTCCTGTGATAGATTTGTCACTGCAACTTTCTTGTAAAAACATGTCTCATTTAATTTCCAGAAATTCCCTGCTGCTGTACCTCACTCACCTCACCAGGTACCTTGCTCTTGCCAGCCTGTCCTGTGCTTCCCCTGCTGGCACCCTCCGTCCCCCCCACCCACACCTCCGTGCAGTGGATTATTTACAGCACATTTCTTGTAAGAACTTTCCTGCTGCTGTTCCCTTCACCTCACCAGGTACCTTGGTCCCAACAACCTCACTGGGAGCATCCCAGAATCCATTGGCAACCTCTTGCAGCTCACAATCTTGTAAGCAATCAGAGTTATAAGCACAGATTTTGAGGCGCTCAAAGCCCAGCTTTCCCTGCGGCATATCAGAAACTTTGCTTTGATGACTTTTGAGGCGCCTCAGAAGGCAACCTCTTGCAGCTCACGACTTTGTGAGCAATCAGAGCTGTAAGCACAGCGAATGTGCATTGCGTGTGCTCGTTGCCCTATGAGTGCCATATGAACCGAACCACTGCAGGAAGAACTGTACCTGTTTTGTGGCTATGTCATAAGTTTGATCGAGTCTATGGCATGACCTCTCAGGCTATGGCTTGGGTTTTGAGGCTATGGCATGATCTCTTAGGCTATGGCATGAGGTATGAGGGTTTCACATGCATCATGCAGCTACTGCATGCGCCAGCGGCAACTTGAGTTCCAACTTTGAACCTCGATCTCATATCACAGCTTCGGTTCGACCAGGTCGGACGGTTCGACCCAATTTGATGCAATCAGATTCAGGTTTGGTACTTGCTCGTGCTGCTCAAGAATGCTTGAGAGACAATGCTCTACATATACTCGACTATGTTTGTGAGGAGTCTACGTATGCTCGACAATGGTTTGAGTCAAGCCTACGTATCCAACTATTCTCAACAAACATTGCTCCCTATCAGGAACGTGCGAAACTCCAATCTGAGCGGCCACCTCCCTCCGACACTGGGCAGGATTGCCAAACTCAAAGAACTGTAAGACACTCCGGAATCGCCCACATACTCAGTTCGGCTTTCCCTCAATTGCCGTAAACCAATCCTGTGAAGAGCATCGGCTGTCGCTACTAAGGAGCACCACACATGATTTCTTGCTGATGTTTCATCTGGTGAACCATCCCTTCCCCTCCCCCCCCCCCCCAACCTTTTTCCGTGTTCTGCAATGGTCTTCTTTGAACCTCCTTCCACACGTCCAGGAATCTGACTGGAACACGTGTCACTTGCCCACCGAACAACACCCCATGTGTGGTTCAGCAGTCTTCTCAAACCGCTTTTTGCATCATGTGCCCCTCCTTCTGCACTACTTGCATCAAGCCAGCACCACGTGAGCATAACAAACGGGAAAACATGCACGCACGTATGCACACACATACATGCAGACACACACGCACACACACACTCACACGCACGCACGCATGCACGCGCGCACACACACACACACACACACACACGCGCGCGCGCGCGCATGCACACGCACTCGCACACACACACACAG
Source organism: Closterium sp. Yama58-4 (assembly GCA_947470075.1). Lineage (NCBI taxonomy): Eukaryota > Viridiplantae > Streptophyta > Zygnematophyceae > Desmidiales > Closteriaceae > Closterium > Closterium sp. Yama58-4. The sequence continues at coordinate 84,106 of CANIUD010000516.1, read as the reverse complement.
GCACACACAAACATACACAGGCACGCACACATGCACACCTACAAGCATGCACACACGCACCCACCCACCATCCTCCTCCACCACCACCTCCTCCCTCCCTTCCATCCTACACACAAATATTTGTTGTGATATGGCTATTCTACTGTACACCTATCAGGTCAGCTGCACATGTTTGCCAAATCTCTGTCTGTGTCACAAAAATTTCAGAAACATACACGATCTGCGCAACCTCACCATATATTTGTGAATAGTCTCATACGCATGTACGTATGTTGTTGCAGTGCGTATATACGATATGTCATTAAGGATAACGACACAATTCTTTCCTTTTTACCTACCTACACATATTCCCCCCTCCCCTCTCCTCCTCCCCACGCCCCTCCCTTCCCCACCTCCAGCACCCCCCTCCCCACCCCCAACGCCCCCATCCCCACCTCGAGCACCCCCCTCTCCAGCGTCCATCTCCCCACTCACAGCCCCCTCCACAATGGGCCCATCCTCCTCCTCTTTCAGCCCTCCTCTCTCGCCTCAAGCTTCTCCCTCCCAGTCGGGAAGCAGTCTCTCTGTGGGAGCCATTGCCGGCATTGCTGTGGCTGCTGTGATGCTGCTGATCATTGGCGTGCTGCTGTGGTGGTGGAGAGGTCACAAGAAGCGAGCAGCACGTGCAGCAAGTAGGGCGTCCATACACCCTCTAAACCCGAAACCCTGAATTTGAAGCCCTAGACTTGACCCGGAAGTCTGGATGCTCCTCCTCCTCCTTCGGCTCTTCTCTCGCCCTTGGTCCCACCTGTTTCTCATCAAGGCATGAGCATCGACAAGATTGGGTTGGGCTGATTTTGTGAGGCACCTCAAAAAGTGGGCGCCCGTCACCTCTTTTTCTTCACCCCACACTATCACAGGCCGGGCTGCAAGCATGACAGGTGCCCAATGCACCGAGTACACTCTAGAGGAAGTCCTCAAAGCCACCAGCAACTGGTCCTCTGCCAACCAGCTTGGCTCGGGTGCCTTTGGTGACGTGTACAAGGGCGTGTGTCCCCACGATGGCACCACCCTGTGGGCTGTCAAGCGAGCCAAACTTATTGACGTGGATTTCCACAAAGAGGTGGGTCCGACTGAGTCTGCTCGTTTCTATTTCTGAGGTTCCCCAAGAATTGTTTCCAGTGCCTTTGGCTGTCAAGCAAGCCAAGCTGATTGCCATGATAGCTTCAAGGCAGCTTCTAAGTCATTCCACCTTGGCATGCCTCTTCCATTCCACCTTGGCATGCCTCTTCCATTCCACCTTGGCATGCCTCTTCCATTCCACCTTGGCATGCCTCTTCCATTCCACCTTGGCATGCCTCTTCCATTCCACCTTGGCATGCCTCTTCCATTTCACCTTGGCGTGCCTCTTCCATTCCACCTTGGCATGCCTCTTCCATTCCACCTCGGCATGCCTCTTCCATACCACCTTGGCATGCCTCTTCCATTCCACCTTGGCATGCCTCTTCCATTCCAGTAATCCTTGTAAAAGCTTTTTGTTACACCTTTTTCTCGTTCGGTCCATCCCATTCTGATGTGTTCCTGTCCATTTTTTTCCCCTTCTCCATTGTTTCTTGCAGGTGCAACAAATGGCCGACAAGAACCATCCCAACATCGTGCGGCTGCTTGGGTTTGCTGTTGGAGGGGACATGAGGACACGTCCAGAGCAGATCCTGATCTACGAGTTTGTTTCCAATGGTGACCTTGATCATTATATCAAGAAGGGTACGCACCACGTATTCATCTGAAACCATTCTTAATCTCTTGATTACACTGTATTCATGAAGATCCCAACAGTGACCTTTACTAGTAGTGGTGTAGCAAGAAGGTTACGCGCGTACCACTTTTTTTTTTTTTTCTTCTTCTGCTAACTAGTATTGGGCACCCTGCTGCGTCTCCCAACGTTTGTCACTCATGTCTCTCACTCTCATGTTCTCTCACGTTCCTTCCTCGTTTCTCACGTTCTCTGCATGTGTGCAAAGGCATCCTTCACTCTTGCCTTCCAGCACTTCCTTCTCTCATGTTCCATCACTCTCTTGTTCTGCCACTCCCTCGCTCTCTGCATGTGTGCAGAGGCGTCCTTCACTCTCACCTTCCAGCAGCGGCTGGACATCCTCATTGGTGCGGCACGTGGCTTTGAGTACCTCCACAGCTTTGGCCTTGTGCATCGCGACATCAAACCTGCCAACATCCTCCTTGGGGATAAAATGCAGGCAAGCAAGAGTGTTGAGGCGAACATAGTGAAGTTGTCATGTGGAAGATGTCGATGAAATCGACGCAAAGAATATTATTGATAAATTCAAACAAATACTGGATTAGTATTTTTTAAAGTTGTAGGAAACCTGCAGATTAATGCATGTGTTTCAACTACGCTACGGGTGAGCATTGAATTGATAAAACTTAGGCAGCATCAGGATGAAACAAGTATGCCATAGGTACTATGTTCGTACAATACATTATCAGGATGAAACTCGGGATACTGAAAGAACTCAAAATAGATGAGGGAAATATCAAAGAACACAGAATTGCATATACAGCTCTATTTTTGTTCTCAGTCATGCTTCTTTGTCCCTCTTTCGATCATCGTACCATCCGACAGGCCAAGATTGCTGACTTTGGGCTGTTGAAGGCGGGAGAGGGCACCGCTGTCCGCACAACTCGGGTCATGGGGACACCGGGCTATGTGGATCCCATCTACACGCGCACGTCCAAGGCCACCACTGCCACTGATGTGTACAGGTGAGGTACTTTTCTGGCACCCCACAGAGCAACCCTTGCAAGCCACAGGTGCCTGTTTTTTTTTTTTTTTTTTCTCTCTCTCGGTCAGGATAATGAATGCGTCACCTACATCTAAACTCATTAATCCTGCAGTTCTGAAGCACCTCAAAAGTGCCTGACAGTGCTTTTGCGACTCAAAGCTCTCACCCTCACCAGTTCGACATCCCCGTGTGATGCTCCAAATATCTCCCTTGAACACCCACCTCTCTGCTGCTCCGTTGTGCTCATGCTCGTGGTTGAATGATCGGTGTGATGCTCATTGGCTGTAGACACTCTTATCTGAGTCGTTCTTTAGAATTCTCATGTCTGAACCAGTGATGGAAAGTGCAGAGCGCCACCCCTGATGCTGTCATCCTTCCTTCCCTCTGTGCCATCCTTCCCCCCTCCTCTTCTTTGTGTGCAGCTTCGGTGTTCTCATGCTTGTGGTGCTTACTGGCTGTAGGCCCCACTCTGGTGATGGTGACAAGAATGGGCACATTCTGCGATGGGTAGGTGCTGCTGCTGCTGCTTTGTGTGCAGCACACGAGGTACAGAGCATGTGAGGTATGCAGCACACAAGGTACAGAGCATGAGAGGTATGCAGCACACAAGGTACAGAGCATGTGAGGTATGCAGCACACAAGGTACAGAGCATGTGAGGTATGCAGCACACAAGGTACAGAGCATGTGAGGTATGCAGCACACAAGGTACAGAGCATGTGATGTGAGGTATGCAGCACACAAGGTACAGAGCATGTGAGGTATGCAGCACACAAGGTACAGAGCATGTGATGTGAGGTATGCAGCACACAAGGTACAGAGCATGTGAGGTATGCAGCACCTAAGTTACCTTGCTCTGCTGATGGTCGCATTCTTCGACACGTGAGGTTCCTGCTGCTGCCCTGCGTCTGCAAAGGAGAGTGCTTTCAGGTAGATCTCTGGCCGAATGCTAAGGTGGGTACGTGCTGCTGCTTTGTGTGCTGCAGCGGTCGCTGTTACATGGCACACGTGAGACACGTGAGACGTGTGTCATGTAACGATGGCATGATGGTGAGATGGCATGATGGTGAGATGGCATGATGGTGAGATGGCATGATGGTGAGATGGCATGATGGTGAGATGTCAGGGTGGACCGATGGCACATGGGCATGTGTGACAGGACAGGGCAATGGTGCAGCTGAGCTGCTGTGCCTAATTATCAAGAACAACTCTCCCCAGAAGGCACAGCTGCTCAGAAATGTTCCCATCCCCACCCACCTTGTTGAAACAATCAAGTGTAGGCATGCCTCTTATAACCTCGTGTCGTCCACCAACCTCTTTTGCATGATGGCGTGATGGCAGGATAGCATAATGGCGTGATGGCGTGACGGCGTGATAGCATAATGGCATGATGGCATGATGGCATGATGGCATGATGGCATGATGGCATGATGGCATGATGGCATGATGGCATGATGGCATGATGGCATGATGGCATGATGGCATGATGGCATGATGGCATGATGGCATGATGGCATGATGGCATGATGGCATGATGGCATGATGGCATGATGGCATGATGGCATGATGGCATGATGGCATGATGGCATGATGGCATGATGGCATGATGGCATGATGGCATGATGGCATGATGGCATGATGGCATGATGGCATGATGGCATGATGGCATGATGGCATGATGGCATGATGGCATGATGGCATGATGGCATGATGGCATGATGGCATGATGGCATGATGGCATGATGGCATGATGGCATGATGGCATGATGGCATGATGGCATGATGGCATGATGGCATGATGGCATGATGGCATGATGGCATGATGGCATGATGGCATGATGGCATGATGGCATGATGGCATGATGGCATGATGGCATGATGGCATGATGGCATGATGGCATGATGGCATGATGGCATGATGGCATGATGGCATGATGGCATGATGGCATGATGGCATGATGGCATGATGGCATGATGGCATGATGGCATGATGGCATGATGGCATGATGGCATGATGGCATGATGGCATGATGGCATGATGGCATGATGGCATGATGGCATGATGGCATGATGGCATGATGGCATGATGGCATGATGGCATGATGGCATGATGGCATGATGGCATGATGGCATGATGGCATGATGGCATGATGGCATGATGGCATGATGGCATGATGGCATGATGGCATGATGGCATGATGGCATGATGGCATGATGGCATGATGGCATGATGGCATGATGGCATGATGGCATGATGGCATGATGGCATGATGGCATGATGGCATGATGGCATGATGGCATGATGGCGTGACTTCTCAGAAGTGTCCCTGTCCCCACTGTGATGGCATGATGCCTCCTTGACCAATCAGTTAGGTGTAGCCATGCCTCATTTACCCTCCCGTCGTTCAGCAACCTCTTTTGCTGACTATGCACGTGTGCTCCCTCTTGTTGTTCATTAATATCCGTCAGGTGGAGGATAGCATTTCCTCCAAAAAAAGTGACTCCCTCAAGGACGTGAGCATGGACGCCCCGGATGATGCTGTGCTGCGCCTGGCCCAGCTGGCTCTGCGCTGCACTGTGCAGCGCACTGCAAGCCGGCCCAGCATGGCAGACATTGCCAACGAGCTGCAGGGAATCAGGCACGAGGTGGTGGGCAAGGAGGAGCTGGGTGCTGCAGTCAGGGTGGATGAACAAGCACGGGAGATGCGACGTGGGACGTCGTATGGGAATAACTTGGCTGCAATGTTGGAAGCTATTAGGAACATGGATGAGGACAAATAAATTTCATCCTAGGTAACTTGTTTACACGACGTGTAACCAATAGTTTTTTTTTTCTTAGTCAGGGACTACCATATCAGAACAGAAGATCCTTGCCCACGCCTTGACATTTCAGAATTCGTAATTTTGCACCTTGTACATTCAGGATACCGTAGCCCGGGGGTAGGCAAAGGTGCACCACCAACAGTTGGCTAGAATCATCTACACTACAGCCTATGCTACAAGCAGTTTATATAACATGTATATATTCATTTACACATTTACACGAACGAGGAGCCAAACAATGAGGATGCGTGCTTGGATGATTTATCTGGGGACAACAGTGACCAGGCCAGGAACCAGAGAGTGTGGAGTCGGAGGAATCTGCAGTGAGTGGCAGCCAGGAGGACCACCAGGATGACGGAGCGCAGGTGGAGGTGGAAGCCATAAGAAACATGGGGAAATCAAATTATGTTTACCATCCTATCATAACTTCAGTTTACTATAAACTCCCTCGAATCGTACCATATTTGGGAGAACAGTCTGATAGTTAGTTGCTAGGGATGATGAACACAACATGAAATGGGAGTTGTTACGCACGATAATTTATTCGATAACTCATCACGTGCGACCAGAACCAAAGGAGCTATACTCAATCCCTTGGAGTCCTGTACTGGTGGACCCTTCATCACTTGGAGCTAAACTCAATCTCTTGGAGTCCATGCTCTGTATCATTCGCAGCTCCTCAGCCAAGTTTCTGGGAAAAGACGATTTTTGAGTCGACTCCAAAATTGACGCGTTATCACTTGGAGCTATACTCAGTCTCTTGGAGGCCATGTTCCTAATCGCTCGCAGCTCCGCAGCCAAGTCACTGGGAAAAGACGTCCCGACGGTCATCTCCTCTGCTTGCGCATCCACTTTGACCGCTGCACTGAGCTCCTCCTTCCCCACCACCTCGTGCCTGATTCCCTGCAGCTCGTTGGCAATGTCTGCCATGCTGGGCCCGCTTGCAGTGCGCTGCACAGTGCAGCGCAGAGCCAGCTGGGCCAGGCGCAGCGCAACATCATCCGGGGCGTCCATGCCCAGATCCTTGAGGAAGGGAGCGGTGTCTGAGGAGATGCACGCTTTCACCTGATTGGTGGATATGGGCATGCACGCTGTCACCTGATTGGTGGACATGGGCATGCACGCTCCCGGATCGTCGGGGGAAATGCAGTCTTGCGCCTGGAGATTGAACAGCAAGAGGGAACACATACAAGCAAAGGCGGCTTGTTAGACAAAAGAAAAGTGCACCACGTGCTGCGAGGCACTGCATCATCTGAGGCGCCCATGCTGAGGAAAGGCACGCCTCCACCTGACGGATGGAAAAAGGCGGGGAGGGGAAGAGGGCAAAAGTTCTCTAGACAGCTCATTGAGGGCAAGAGGCCGAGGGGGGGTGGGGTGTCACATGCATTGATCCGCCTGTAGGACATATGTGAGTGTGAGGATACGTGGGTGCAAGAAGCATGCTGAGGTGGTTTGAGAAGGGTTGGGGAGTCGGTGGAAGGAGGTCTTTCACAAAAAGGGAACACAGAAAGGCAAGGATTAGTTACAGGGGCAAGAGATACAGCTGCGAGTTGGGATTGGAAGAACATCACGCTGTGTGCCTGGGGAGCTGTGTGGGCTATTTTTGGTGAGTCAGTTGAGGGGGAACTCTCACCCATTGCAGAATGTGACCTAGAGTCACCTGAATTTCACATGCATGGTAAAAAGGGGCAGCTCTCACCCATTGCAGAATGTGATTGTTCTTCCCACTGTCTGTAGACCGGGGGCTGCGGCCAGTGAGCACCACAAGCATGAGCACACCGAAGCTGCACCGACAGAAAGGGGAGTGGGGAGGGGTTGGGGGGATCGAGAGCATCAGGGGTGGTGTTTTGCACTTTTCTGTGTCTGTGTAGGGGGTGGCTGCGGCCAGTGAGCACCACAAGTATGAGCACACCGAAGCTGCACCGAGAGAAAGGGGAGTGAGTGGGTTTGGGGGGATTGAAAGGACCAGGGGTGGTAATTTGCATTCTTCAGTGTTTGTTATCCGTTTAGGGTGGCTGCAGCCGGTGAGCACCACAAGCATGAGCACATCAAAGCTGCACCGATAGAGGGGGAGGGTTTGACAAAACCGGTGCGGGTGTAATCTTCACATCCCATGATTTGTATAATGTGGGCGGCTGCAGCCGGGAGGACAAGCACAAGCAGGCCGAAGTGGCAGAAAGGTGGTTGACTGAGAGATATGGAAAGCCTAACACAGGTTGGCGTCACTAGTCGCCAAAATACTGATTGAGATGAGTACTGGACATGAAGAAGAGTGGCCGTAGGAGTAGGAGGGGATGTCTTAATCCCGACTTCTGCCGCTCTTCTTCATGTCCAGTACTGATACGCCAAACTGCTGATTGAGATGTTTTCCATAAGGGTTGCACCAAGTTTGAGAACTGGCAAAAGCTCTGGGGCTGTCACAGAGGGATGTAGTGAGAAACTTAAGGAGAAACAGATTTTTGAGGCGCCTCAAAAAGGTTGTCACAGAGGGATGTAGTGAGAAACTTAAGGAGAAACAGATGGTTCAGATACAAGCTGAGGGTATGCATTCTCGAAGCAGGCTGGTTGTGACCTTGGCCAACAGTATTGGCCCCCATCACCACTGATTCAATTCAGCAAAGATGGATTCACAACCCCAGCTACGATGATGAACCCTAGTCGTGCACCCGAACTAGGTTTGGGTGCCCAGCCCTATGAAAGAAACGGACATTCATAGAAAAGAAGACAAGGAGTTAAGGTTGTACATGAGCCCCAGAGAGCACAAGGTTATACAAGAGGAGTTCGGAGCAAAAGGCCAACCTACCAACATGGACAAGTAGGCCAATCTGGGATGAGCGCCAGCCAACCCATGTGAGGTGGCTGCCCAACATGCTACAGTTGGCTGCCCAACATGCTACAGTTGGCTGCCCAACATGCTACAATTGGCTGCCCAACATGCTACAGTTGGCTGCCCAACATGCTACAGTTGGCTGCCCACTTGGGGGCCCCTTCGGTCACAGTGTGGTGCCTTGCTCATGTATACTCGAAACAGCCATGCCGCCCGCTCAGAATCCAGGTCGTCATTCATAAATTTGATGATAAACGAGCTCACCTGTACACATCAGTGGCAGTGGTGGCCTTGGATGTGCGTGAATAGACGGGATCCACATAGCCCGGTGTTCCCATCACCCGAGTAGTGCCCACAGTGGTGCCCTCGCCCAACCTCAACTGCCCAAAGTCAGCAATTTCGGCCTGCCGGATGATGGTATAACAGTGAAAAAAACAGGGGCAGCAAGCATCAAGGTTGCTGCTTGCTTTCATGTGATGACTGCTGAAGGTACATTGACTAGGACATGGTTATTGCGCTCAGCTAGCTTCTGCTCCTCACAACTCGTTATGACCTTTTCATTGACTCTTTTCCATAAGATCTATTTGTTCTGTCACAGTGCACATATGCATTGGCTTTGATAGCAGCACTGTTCTTTTATCATTTTCTTTCTCTCCTTTTTCTTTGTTTGCGCCTTGCAGTAGAGCGCCTCTTGCTTGCCTGCATGTTTTCTCCGAGGAGGATGTTGGCGGGTTTGATGTCGCGATGCACAAGGCCAAAGCTGTGGAGGTACTCAAAGCCACGTGCCGCACCAATGAGGATGTCCAGCCGCTGCTGGAAGGAGAGAGGGGAAGACGCCTCTGCACACATGCACGCAATAAGAGAGTGACAGGACATGAGGGAGGCAAATGAGGGTTGCAACATGGCAGATGCAACATGAATGAGCCACAGAGCATGAGCCACACAGGCATGAGTGACAGAACATGACATAGGCGACACAATGAGTGACACAACACAACATATGCCATATGGTTGTCATCACAAATTGACGGAAAATTGTTGAATATGGGTTCCAGATGAAGACCTGGAACGCACCCTTCTTAATATACTGGCCAAGATCGCCGTTCGGAACAAACTCGTAGATCAAGATCTGCTCTGGCCGTGTCCTCATGTCCCCTCCAACTGCAAACCCAAGCAGCCGCACGATGTTGGGATGGTTCTTGTCGGCCATTTGCTGGACCTGCGAGGAAAAACCAAGGGCAGGAACCGGATGAATCCAACGCAAAACAAGCTTCAATTGAGTTGTCACACATAGCAGGTAAGGGGCATTCCACGGCGGAATGTCGAGAAACTTACCCGAAGTGGAACTTCAGGGCTATTAAACAAGATTTGTAAGCCATCATAACAGCTCAGCTCACCTCTCGCAGGAAATCCACATGAATCACTTTGCCTCGCTTGACAGCCCATAGGGTGGCACTGTCGTGTGGACACACGCCCTTGTACACGTCACCAAAGGCACCCGAGCCAAGCTCGTTGTCAGGGGACCAGTTTTTGGTGGCTTTGACGACTTCGGATAAAGAGTACTCCGTGCATTGGGCACCTGTCATGCTTGCAGCCCGGCCTGTAAAGATTCGGAAGGGGTGAGAAATGGTAGTGTGGGGTGCAAAGAAGTGAGCTGGTTAGTGGAAGACAAGTGTTTGGTGGCCTTTAGGGCATCATTTAGAAAGTGTTCCGTGCATTAAGCTTTCGACATGCTGCGAGCTTGGACTGTGTTAGTGGGGCAAAGCACAAGGGGAGAGGGGTGAAAGAGAGGTGAAGAGTTTGCCATACTTGGTGTCAGTGTCAATATTTTTGAGGCGCCTCAAAAGTCAATATTTTTGAGGCGCCTCAAAAGTCAATATTTTTTAGGCGCCTCAAAAGTCAATATTTTTGAGGCGCCTCAAAATAGGGGTGAAAGAGAGGTGAAGAGTTCGCCCTCCTCCTCACAACTCTGTCCCTTTCTTCCTCACCCTATTGTGCTCAACAATAACCTGTCTCTATCGAGTGGCTAGGCATCTATATAGATAGATTGGAAGCGATGTTCCACTGTAGTAAGGAAACAGTGTCGAAGGAAAGAATTCTACCTAGCAAGGCCTTATTCCAGTACCCCTTGCGTGAGCTACTCATTTCTGAATGTGCAACTTCGGGCTAGACGGAACTGAATTGAAGAAGAAGGTCTTTGGATCACTACTAGCAAGTTAGTCTCTCTTCCAAAAACCTCCCTATTGTTCTGTGCCATTCTCAAGAGTCACCCACCCTACCCCTCGTGGCACCTTCTGTGCTTCTTAACAGCCTCGCAAATATTCAACATTTGTAGCGCCTGCTACACCTCACCAGTGATCCTGTTGCTGTTCGATAACCTAACATGGGCCTGACTGTGTTGAGTACACCTGCAATTTCTGTCAACGTAGACGATCTAGAAAACCAGGGTTTGTGACTCACCCTAAGAGTCGGGATTGAGAGAGTGAGGTATGGAAAGGGGGCAACAGAAGTAGAAAGAAGAAAATTCCATTTCTAGACTTCCAATTTTTTTTCCTTCCTCCTGCTTGTGAGGTTTCGGGTTTCAGAGATAGGGTTGAGGAATAATCTCAGGAATACTGTACTTGCTACACGTGCTGCCCGATCCTTGTGACCTCTCCACCACCACAGCAGCACGCCAATGCCAATGATCAGCAGCACCACAGCAGCCACAGCAATGCCGGCAATGGCTCCCACAGACAGACCGCCTCCAGACTGGGGCGGAGGCGCTTCGAGTGAGTTGGGGGTAGCTGAGGAGGAGGAGGAGGAGGAGGAGGAGGAGGAGGAGGAGGAGGAGGAGGAGGAGGAGGAGGAGGAGGAGGAGGAGGAGGACGGGGCCGCTATAGGGAGTGATGTGGAGGAGTTTGGGGCTGTTATAAAAAAGCCTCCGAAGGAAGAGGGGGGTATTGTGGTGGGTGCTGCGGAGGAGGAGGAAGGGGCGGTTGTGGGGGATGCTGGAGGTGTGGATTGGGGGGCTGTAGGTGGGGAGGGAGGCGCAGTAGTGCATGAAGAGTAGGGGGAGTGGAGACGGAAATAGCATGGGTTAGAGTTACAACACTGTGTCGATATGTTTTCAAGATGCTCCCCACGCCTTCTGACAGTCGAGCAGGGGATTGCGCTGGCGACAGGAAGGGCAGGGAGTGGAAGAGAAGAGGGAACTGTGGGGTGTGCAAGAGAGGAGGGAAGGGCAGGGAGTGGAAGAGCAGTGGGAAGGGCGCAGAAGAGGCCGGAGGGTTTAGGGCTTATGTCACATACTGGAGGAGGGGAGGTCGTGGAGGGAGGGCCGGCAGGAAGTGGAAAAGAGGCGAAACGGCATCCCAAAATTGTGATGGGCATGTTGACGAGTGGGGACATGTCCAGCCACATCTCTTACAACATTCCCTCGCTGTCACCCGCCGCATTTCATCTCCACAATCCCTCCCTCTCACCCTCTCTCACCACTTCACTCCCTCACCACATCATCCCTCCCTTCACCCATCCCTCTCACAATTCTCTCTCACCATATTCCTTCTCTTGCCACATTCCCGTTGTTTGCTACCTAAAACTCTCCCCTCTTTCTGGTTAGAATGTAAGTCTCGTACGTGGCTTTTTCTAATTTGTACAGATTAGGATCGTCCTGGCGATGTATTCAAGAGGTGACGGCTGAGGGGATGCCGCCGCCGCGCCGCGGCGCGTCGCCACGCCTTCAGCACCGCCGCGTGCCACGTCAGCATCGCAAAACAGGGGGGAGGGGATTGCGAGATGCTTGAATCTTGTTCGTATCTTCCTCGTTTTCCAGGGGTTGGGAATCATGCGAGAAAGTTGCTCGCATGATTCGTGGGAGTGTTGCTTGGGTGTTGCTTGAGGTGTGAAGTGGTGCGCGTGTTTCTGGGTGTTTGCTGTCAACTACGCAGGCTCGGCTGGTAGGTTTGGTGGCATCGATTTGTACCTCGGACAGTACAGTTACCAACTACTTGTAACAACAAGTGATGTTATTTGTAGTGCGTTTAATTTATCTTTAATTGTAACTCCGCAGGACATTTTAATTTTGCGGGTTTTTGTGGTTATGAAATTGAAAGCGTTGCTGGGCGGGTGTGGAGATTATTTTTGGGTGTTGATTATCTTTATAATAGTTCAGCGAAATTGATTTGGCATTGTTGTGCTTTGTAGTATGGATATTTTTGTTCGTGGTAAATACTGAATAAATTTGGGAATTGTCTTCTTGGAACTATTATTTTAACAATGTTGAAGTATGAAATAGAACAATACTGAATTTTATACCCATTTACTTTTACAGCATTCAGTAGGTGCTGCCAATAGTGAAATCTGCGCCTACCAGAATGACTGTGCTGGTTAAAATGGCAGGTGGCGATCCAGATGTCATCGATTTTACTCACCAGGAGTGCTGATTGGGTACATCCTTGGGTTAGCAGCCGCCTAACCCAGATGTAGCCACGCGTAGGGGTTTGGACGGTGGGGAGGCAAATTTTCGGATTTGAACAAGAGCGATTCAGGGGGTCTTCGAAGTGGGTTGCCGACATCAATTTACGAATGCCGGAGAATCGCGACGGTTGGTATTTTTGATCCAAGGGTTAAAAGTTCCCGACAAGACAAATTGGATGTCTCGGGAGTGTCAGAGTCAGATTTCGGACACGCCCTGAGATTTCCGTAGTCGATCCACTTCCGAGCAGGGTCACAGGGGTTGTGGGAACCCCGTCATTTTGTTGTGTCTGTTCCATTCTTTCCAGTTTTTTCCTATTCGCCTAGTCCGTGCTTGTCTCCGCCTTCACATGCTCCAAGTGCCTGCTCAGCACTTGGTGTATTTTCAACTTCGCAAGCACGTACATATCCGATGCGGGAAACGGGTAGTAACTACGGTAAGTTTTAGTAGCCGATGTCACTACTGCTATCGTGTTGTTGCCCGCCATCTTCGTTTCTTCCAGCGCAGTTCAATCTCATATTAGCGTAGTATTGATGTGATACATCGTACTTTTTTACAACTTCAACCGTGATCACAACCGTTTTTTTTTTGTTTCCGTCGCAGGATTTGCATCGAGCCACACAACCAGCGTTACGAAGGCCATCCCCACTCCCTCCGGCAGCTGCCTGTGTTCCGCCACCTCCGGATCAGAGCGTTTGCGCGACAACTGCGACGTTAACACCCGACGCTGTGGTAGGCTCGAAGTCATTTGTTGGTTAACTTGCTGGTGGGTTTGTTGGTTTTTTTTTTTTGGCAATTTGATTTTCCACCGTCTGCACTTTGGCGTACAATGTATATTTGTATCAGTGTCACTTGTTCTCAGTGTGGCCTTGTTCTAATGCCCCATACGTGCTCTTACACACTCTATTTGGCTTGCAGGTTCAGCTTTCAACCGGCCAACGGGTTAGCCATCGCCTTCAACAACCGCCACGCAGCAGATTCCGTACCACCCTTAACTGCAAGCGCGCTTGTCCCGCCGGTGCCCGATTTTTGACCACTAGTTTAGGTTGGAGTGGTAGTCGTCTCTGGCTGGTGCACAAGTGTGTGTACGCTGTAATTTTATAAGGATTTCTTAAATCCAACACCACCTTGTTATGGCTGACCAGGAAGGGCTGTACTCTTGTGACCAGGATGGTTGTAAAGTCACCTTCAAAACATCACTTGAGAAGGCACGTCACCTTGCTCGTGGGCAGCACGTGTATCGCGATGCAGCGGAGACTTTGTCTCAAGCTCCTGGTGGTGGTGGAGATGAGGAGTACGCAGCCAGAATTCGTGAGGCTGGTGAAGCCTTAGAAAACCAGAGTAGAAAGAGGAGACGGTCAGCAGCTGCACAGGAGGCAGATTTCGCTAGCCGACTGCTGCCTGAGGCGGATTGCGCACAACTAAATGCCGATACAACCGGATATGACTTTTCCCCGCGCGCTAACCCAACCGTGGTGGACATTGATTCTCGGCTCTTCAGATTCTGCAAAACAGCAGCGGGTGGAGTAGGAATTTCAAGAGCTGACACAAAGGAGCTGATCGACATCATCATTCAAGCTCTTGAGAATCCCGGCAAAGTGAACCTGAAGTCCTTAGCTGAATTCAGTAGGCATGAAGAGGCGAAGACGGCGGAGGCAGATCTGACAGGTTTTTTGAAGGTGGACGTGAGCAAACCTGGCGATAAAAAACCAATATACCTATATTGGAGGCCGACTATGTCATGTGTTCGTGGATTGTATCAAAATCCTGCAAATGCTGACGGTTTTGTAGTCGAGCCGGAAGATTTACCTGATAAGGCGCGTGTTATATATAAGGGTCCGGAGACAGGAACATGGTGGCGCAGTGTGCAATCCAAACTGGATGAAGGCGAAGTGATAGCGGCGGTGATTATTTATTTCGACGAGACAACACTAACGACCGATGGTGGTGTTGTTGGATGGCCTGTGTACGTTTCGCTGGCAAACATATCTTCAGCGAATCGCTGGAAATCACATGGCCACCGTTTGTGTGCTCTTCTACCAAAGATTGACAAACAGACGTTATCAAAGGCCGAGGAGACGCGGCGGCGACACGAGGTGTTTCAAGAGGCTTTACGACTAATTCTGGAAGAACAGCGCCACTTTGAGAAAGAGTAAGCTTGTTTGTTAATTTTTCACTAACGTTGCGAGTCATTTTCTGTTTTGTTTTGCTTATTGTGTTTTTTGTTGCTTTCCAATATAGTCACCTGGGCAAGGCAACTGTGCCTGTGGGCAAACTTACGCCAGTAGCGCGAAGGATTGTATGCGGAGTTTGTTGTGCGCGTCAAACTTCGCGTGCACAACTGACCCGAACGGAACTGCCGGTTTCCGATACAATCCGACTCGATAATAGTTAACTTTGACATATAATCACATTCGTGTTTTTAAACCTTGTTCATATTTTCTGGTTGTTTGTTTTTTTGTGTTTCCTTTTTTTATTAACAGAGGGGAGCTTCTGACCGATCCATACGGGGTTCAGCGCTGGGTGTATCCAGTGACATACGCGTACGTCGGCGACTATCCCGAGCAGTGTAAGGTCGCCGGTACCAAATCAGGGATGAGCACCGCCTTTCCGTGTCCAAAGTGTATGGTTCATCGAACTAAACTGAACGATATGACACAGCCCATAGTTTATAGAACTGAGGAGCAGCAAAAAAAAATAGTGAGCGAAATAGAGAGCGCGCCGAGCAAGACTAGAAGAAACGATTTGGAGGTCGAGAATAGTACGCACGGGGTCGAGTGTGCGCTATGGGGCTTTCGCTTTGCGGCGGAGGAGTTTGGAAATCTGTATAGGGCACTTATGGTCGATCTTATGCACATGAGTAGTTTAGGCGTCTACAAGCATATTTTAGGGTGTTTAAAACAGCAGTTGTCGGGCGAGGTATTGGCGAAGATGGATGCGGACCTAGAAAATATTACTGAGTTTAGTCGACAGTCGTTTTTTCCGGATCCCGGCGCATACGGACGGTTATTTCAGTGGTAACAATACATTTTACGCATTTCAGCACCAGGCGGTTATGCGGGTTCTGCCCATGCTACTAATGCGACAGAATGTGAAACGGAAGATTCTTCGGACGATCGAACTTTTTTGCCAATGGCATGCGCGCGCCTGGCACCGAGCATATCATACCGAGGATACGCTTGAAGACTTGGAGAAGATGACACGAAAGTAAGTAATTTTATTTGTAAGGGTCCTTTGGTTTTGCCAAACTGTGTTTCCTGGTCCAGTTCCAGTACTGTTCTCGTTTCCTTACAGTTGTCCCTTTAACCTCTCGTGTGAATTTACAATGACGGACTCTAAGCTGTTGTTGTTGCGCGCGTCAAATTTCCGTCGCAGCAAAGTTTTTTTTCCCGGTGATCACAACGTTTTCTCGATACAATAGCTTTCGTTTGTGAGCAACTTTGCATTCGAGGCTCATTCGCATGTGTATTCGGGTTGCTGGAAAATAGTGAATGCTCGATTTTCCCTCACTGTTTTTTTCACCGATCAGATTTCGAGTATAGACGAATATTGGTTTCCAACTATTATTTTCCGTTTTCCTCTATGTTCCATAACTTATGTGTTTGCAGACTAGTCCCTCAACTACTGGAACAATTTGGGGAGGACCAAGCGTCAGAGTTCAATATTCCCAAGGTGCACGCGATGCTGCATGTAGCGGACGACATCCGGCGTGGAGGTGTGCCGGTGCATTATTGCACGGATTTGTACGAGCATGTGCACATCGCCCTTGTCAAGCGGCCTTATCGCGGGTCCAACAAATGGAATGCGGAGGCATCGATCACCCGGCGCTGCTTGACGACCGAGTTGGTCGAGTCGATGGCTGCGAATGACGTTCCCGTCGAGGACAAGGAGGCACGGACGGTCGCCATGAAACAAGTGAGTAATTGCGTTTTTGATTGATTTGTAGTTTCTACTTGCCATTTAGGGTGTTTCTTTTGGTTTAGGGCTGTGTCTGTTCGAATTGTTTCCCGTAGGCTTGACACGCACGTCGCTCAGCCTGTTGTCTATATCTCGTTTTCGGCTGGCACGCTTCTAAATCGCATGTGTCGTTTTCGTTCATACACGTGTTTCTGGCACTTCCATGTGCACTTTTGTCATCGTGCACAAACGCGTGCGCACTTTTGCAACTACGATGACGGTGCCACGGCCAACATGGCGAAAGTGGACGCGCCCGAACATTGCCAAGTTCTCGATATCACGTAAACGACAAGCTCTGTCATTTGAACAGTCAGCCTCACCGACAAAAGTGCACGCTCGTGTGCCGTTTCGGTTTTGGTATTTGTGGTGCTGCACGTTGTCAGGCTCCGTTTTATGTCGCGATGTTGCTCCTCAACGAAAACGACACGACAGCTTGAACAGTACTGCGAGCAGATGCAAAATAGATGGGTTGGTGTACGCGATAGATGTACAGACATTGAAACGGATAAACAAAACACTAATATAGCCAACTACTCATTCCACCCTTCCCTTTGCACAGGCATTGGAGACCGGATCTCCTGCAGTCACCGGGGCTTGCGCAAAGATGGACTACACGGATAGGAAAAACAAGTTGTGGAGGTCTTACGCCGCAGCCGCTCCCGGGGATTTCAAATGCCTTGAAGACGCAGTCAAGGCATTCCAGCGCCAACAGAAGCACCCACCGCGTGCAACAGTGGAATGGGAGGTTGTTATTGATGTGCACAAGGGTGTTGCGATTCCTCCAGATGAGGATTTCACACGGTACAGCAAATATCCGTCCTATGCGCGTGCAACCCCGAGCTACTACGGGGCTCCATGGTTCTCAGACGTCTCTGTGGACGGCGTGGATGACGACGGCGAGAAGATGGTGTGGCCGGCCAAGCTCCTCATGATTTTCACACTGCATCGTACGGTCACAACGACAAGGGTGAACCCGACCACACAGAAACGGGTCACGTCTGAGCAACACTATGCTGAACAAGTGGCGTTTGTTCGTTACTACAGGAGGTATCCCCGTAGCGAAACAACGGCGTTGACCCTCATGCAATGGTGGGAAGGTGGTAGGGGATATGGACTGGTGCATGTTGAAAGCTTGCTGAGGGTACTGCATGTCGTACCTCATGTCCCATTGACCCCATCAACGGTCCAGAAATTCATTTGGAATGAGTTTAGGTGGTGATTGTACTGTACATACCTGTATGTAGGTGTTGTATCATATTTTGTGTATACACCGGACGTAGTAGAGCTACCTCTTCGCATATTTAGGTACTACATCACAAAAAATTCCATAGGAAACTTGTTTGACCTCGTTCGCCCAAGTACGCAGCTCGTGGCGCTTGTTTGTGCGTTGCATGCTTGGAATCTGTGCAAGGATGGGCCAGTGCGGAACATGTCACTGTTTCGTCGTCTGGTTGTGTTTTTTAGCTCCGTTTTATTGGACTGGTCCCTAGTAGAACCAAATACCAAGCCATAGAAACTTGAATGACCTCGTTCGCCCAAGTACGCAGCTCGTGGCGCTTGTTTGTGCGTAGCATGCTTGGAATCTGTGCAAGGATGAGCCAGTGCGGAACATGTCACCGTTTCGTCGTCTGGTTGTGTTTTTTAGCTCCGTTTTTTTGCACTGGTCCCTAGTAGAACCAAATACAAAGCCATAGAAACTTGTTTGACCTCGTTCGCCCAAGTACGCAGCTCGTGGCGCTTGTTTGTGCGTAGCATGCTTGGAATCTGTGCAAGGATGGGCCAGTGCGGAACATGTCACCGTTTCGTAATCTGGTTGTGTTTTTTAGCTCCGTTTTTTTGCACTGGTCCCTAGTAGAACCAAATACCAAGCCATAGAAACTTGAATGACCTCGTTCGCCCAAGTACGCAGCTCGTGGCGCTTGTTTGTGCGTAGCATGCTTGGAATCTGTGCAAGGATGGGCCAGTGCGGAACATGTCACCGTTTCGTCATCTGGTTGTGTTTTTTAGCTCCGTTTTTTTGCACTGGTCCCTAGTAGAACCAAATACCAAGCCATAGGAACTTGAATGACCTCGTTCGCCCAAGTACGCAGCTCGTGGCGCTTGTTTGTGCGTAGCATGCTTGGAATATGTGCAAGGATGGGCCAGTGCGGAACATGTCACCGTTTCGTCAGGTCGTTTTCCATAGTTCTCTTGTTCCACCTGAAGGCAATGCACCCAATTGCGTTTTACTTTACCACTGTTTCTTAATGAGTAAACACGGGTACTCATGAGCTTAATTCAATAGTGAGAGAAGGTGCTTTATTGGTTTTGGAAATAGCAGTTACAGTGCAACCTCGAGCTTACCTCAATATGTTCCCTTTATAATGCGTACGGAATTACACCTACACTACACGCAACGTCCTGATCATTTCCGAGGCTGTGCCTCGCTGGCGCAAGTTCACGAGGCGTGGTTGGCATCGACAACGCTGACTCGGCAGAAAGAACGGTTGTTCACTGCGCCCGAATCAGCCGTGAGGCCTATCTGTAAATCTGCCGAACCTGGCAGGCAGGCAGCATGGCGGGGACGTTGACCAGACGTCCACCAAACCACCCCGTACCCTCAAAGTGGTGCACGTTCGGGGTCTTCCCCTCCATCCCACCCTCCCCGTCCTCCTCAACACCCCCTCTACGATCCCCTTCGACAGTTCAAACTGAAGTTTGAAATTTCAAACTTCAAACACCACCCCCATTCCACCACTGCCAACTCCCTCAACCGTCCCCTCGTTACCGCCACACATATCGTTAGTGGCATCAATCGAGGCATCAAGCAGGCCCCCACCCTATCTCGTCGCAATGCGTAGGCAAGGTAAGAGTTGATCGCCCAGGCGTCAGCGTGACGGCCATTTTGTATAAATAGGCCATGTTGCTGGAGTCTTGCCATCATCTACTCCTTCACTCATTTTCGTTTAGTACTTATAGCTTGCATTAGCTAGTTATGGGCCGTGGTCAATCATTCAATGTTCCCGCCAGTATGCAGATGGCGGAACCTTTGCGCGCGTCCATTCCGCGCAAAAGCAAGGACAATCATGCATTCTTCGGCGCCAACAAAGGTAGGCGCTCTATTTGCTGTTCCAGATGTTTGGTTGTATCAACTGCTGTGTTTTAACTACCTTGTGATGTTCTCTTTTTCCAGACGGAGATACGCTGGACGCTGCCATGACTGGCGCGCGATCTGGCAAACGCGGCACCAAGCGTCAAGGCGAGCGAGCCACCGGTGTCAAACGTGCTGCGGCCGAGGGAAGGTCGTCTGCTGCCGCCGCATCACCGACTACCACTGCCAATCCTGCGCCTGTCGCTGCCCATCCTGCTCCTGCCGCTGCCGAACCTGCTCCTCTTGCTGCCGAACCTGCTCCTCCTGGTGCCGAACCTGCTCCTCTTGCTGCCGAACATGCTCCTGCCGCTGCCGATCCTGCTCCTGCCGCTACTGACACTGCGGATGCAGAGGAGGAAGAAGAGGGCGAGCTCTTCGGGGACGTCATTGCGCAACCGCTCCAGGGAAACGGCCAGCGTGGTAAGCTCTGACGCGGCGAGTTGTTCGTTTGCAAAGTATTCCGAGTACTAACCTCCGTTCTTCCGCGCCATGCTCTCTGAGCTACCGGGAATGAGTGCCCCGGAGTACAGGCGCTGCGTACGACACGACGGCAACAAAGGTAGGCGCTCTATTTGCTGTTCCAGATGTTTGGTTGTATCAACTGCTGTGTTTTAACTACCTTGTGATGTTCTCTTTTTCCAGACGGAGATACGCTGGACGCTGCCATGACTGGCGCGCGATCTGGCAAACGCGGCACCAAGCGTCAAGGCGAGCGAGCCACCGGTGTCAAACGTGCTGCGGCCGAGGGAAGGTCGTCTGCTGCCGCCGTATCACCGACTACCACTGCCAATCCTGCGCCTGTCGCTGCCCATCCTGCTCCTGCCGCTGCCGAACCTGCTCCTCTTGCTGCCGAACCTGCTCCTCCTGGTGCCGAACCTGCTCCTCTTGCTGCCGAACATGCTCCTGCCGCTGCCGATCCTGCTCCTGCCGCTACTGACACTGCGGATGCAGAGGAGGAAGAAGAGGGCGAGCTCTTCGGGGACGTCATTGCGCAACCGCTCCAGGGAAACGGCCAGCGTGGTAAGCTCTGACGCGGCGAGTTGTTCGTTTGCAAAGTATTCCGAGTACTAACCTCCGTTCTTCCGCGCCATGCAGGTCTCACCCTCTATGCCCGTACCATGAAGCAGGCGGGCGTTAATCCCAGTCCAGAGGCCGATAAGTTTCATCCCGAATCGCGCCCAAACCCGGTCAATCCGAGCCTTCGTGCGCAGGCTGCAATTGCTCGCGAAGCTGTCGAGACGCTGCAGACCGACTGCAAGACCAAGGACCTGCAGATCCTTAAAGCTCTTGGCATCGCCGGTTCTCTCGCCGATGCTGTGCTCCTGCAGAAGATTGTTAATCTTGATTTCGAGGTGAGTTGTTTCCTTTTCGCTTTGGTTGTCTGTTTCCTCTGAATCTTAACCGACGGGTGCTTTGTGTTGCTATTGCAGAGAATGATGTCGGAAACTGTCAACGATTTCCTCTTCGACGGTGACCACGTCAACATGTCGCCCAGGAGGAGTGATTTTGTACAACGCCTTGTTGGTAAGTATCAGGTTCGGTTATTTTCTGTTTTTTAGGTTGTGCGATGTGTGTTACTAACTTCCGCCCGTATCTATACCTCCCACAGCTCATGCAGGTTTCACAGCAGGCAGCGACGAGGCAACGAGGCTGGTGGCGCACATGAAAGACAAAGACATCATAAAAAAGACGGAGAAGCGGTTCAACAACCGCATTGGCAAGATCTACGGCGCCTGCAGGAGGAGCTTGCGACTGATACAGGGCGTGCGGCTGTTCGTGATTAAGCGTGCGCCAAACGGGACCATTCGAGCAGTGGAGCCGGACGACTTCGCCACCCGCTGCCATAGTTACGTGGCTGTGTACGGCAGCAGTAAGTGTTTACCAGTGCTCAAATGACTAATCTGCTTGTTGCTCTGGTAAAACCAAGTAAAATCTTGTAAAACCGTGTAGAATCTTCAAAACAGTGAAAGATCTTGTACTGAAGCTAAGACCATGTCATCTTACAGCAGCCAGCCTATCCTGTTTGTGGTTCTGTCACAGGGATGAAGGGCATAGAGTGGCATCTGCTTAACGGCCACCCCTTTTCCAGCCCAGCATTCATGGCGTGTGCGCGCCAGTTTGTGACACAGGATGACCCAGACCGCCCACTTGGGATCTATGCGTCACAGCTCCTACTCATTCTGGCAGTCGTAAGTGTTATCTCTTCTGTAGTTTAAACGTTTCTATCGTATGTGCGATCTTACACACTTGGGTTGTGTTGTCCCTTTGAGTGTAGGTTCGTTTTAAGCTTCGTCACCCCACTTGCAACAAGCTTCAGCTTGGTCGCTCTGGCGACACCCTCGCCATCTCCAGGCAAGCGCGCATTGTGCAGCGCTATATCAACAGCATGGGCCGGACTGAGGGCGAGTTCATAGGCATAGGGCGGATCTGTATTGCGCAGTGGGTGACCATCCCCCAGGAGGTTCTGGATGCGGATGTATTGGGGGATGAGGATGCGGAGGATGAGTTCGATGATGATGAGGTGGTAGATGAGGATGCTGATGGTGAATCTTGAATGCTGGGTTTTGTTTGCATTGCAATTTCATTATTTTCAGGTTTTTCTTTGTGCGTGTTTTGTTTTGATTAGATTAAAAAAGCACTGTTTATACCTCCAGAACGCATTAAAATTCGTACGTGCAGTATTTTATAATATAAAATGGTGTAGGTTTAGAGTGTACTACGGTAACCCGATTTACTGATGTAACTGTTACATTCAATGAGTAACCCGTGAGCAACAAAATCGTCGTTCCAGTCGCGAAATGATCCGTTATTATCAAACTTGATTTTGCGTAAGCGCTCAAAATGTTTTAGCGATGTTTTTCCGACTGATGTTAATTGGGGTGCTATTCGAAATTGGCGAGTCGCTCTATGGCGAGCAGTCACCCTTCGATTCACTCACAAATGTATTGCAAAATCCGGAAAAGTGGACCGAGACAAAAAAACGTACCAACTGGTTATCACGCATTTGGCTATGTACATTTCTTGCGCGCTTTGGGAAGTGCCGAGTTCGATTGTGGAGCGAAACCAGGGGTTGGGAATGATGCCGCGTGGAATGTCGAAATCAACCTGCATGTGACACGCTGTAAGTGTGTATTGCAATACGCCAATCCCAGGCATCGCGAGGTCATGGGAATGATCATTGAGGGAGCACGCACCCTGTGACTTGTCGAGCCGTACGCATTCGACGCGTGAGACCGCGTGACACGTCAGCAGCAGCAGCGCGCCGAGCTGAAGAGCTGCTGCTTGTCAGAATGAACGGACAGGAATGACTGTACTAGCACAAAGTTGGATACAAGTAGTAAACCCTAATCTAGTGTACCCCCTAAGGTGTAACCCACTACAGCCTACAATCATATAAACATATAATGTTTGACACACCCCCATAGGCGCAGTGGGAGACAACCACAGGGTCACGAGACCAGTCAAAGCAAAGGAAGGCAAGCTCAGGGTGGATCTCAAGGATTCCACACAAATTCTGAGCACAAGCTAGTGGTCACAAGACCAGTTCACATGCAGGTTTATAACAGAGCAAGAGATACAGTAATCACAACCTAGCAAGAGTAAAGATGCAGGTATAGATATATATATAGTGATCACAGTACAAGCAAAGTCAAGAGGTAAGTAAGTGAGGTCCAGTAGGCACAAGGCCCAGTAGAGTGCAGAAGCGCTGATGGTCACGAGGCTGAAGCGCCTTGGTGAACACATCAGCAGTGTTGGCCTCAGTGGCCACGTAGCGAATACAAAGCTGACCGCGCTGCTGCAGCTCACGAGCAAGGAAGTACCGCAGGGCGATGTGCTTCGTTCTGTGCTCCAGTCTGTGCTCCTCACACAAGGCAATGGCAGCCTTGTTGTCGACGTACAGTACTGGAGGAGAACGAGGCGGCTCTCCGAGGTCGGTCAGCAGGTAGGTCAGCCAGCGTAGCTCCTGGGCAGCCATGGCTGTAGCGTAGATCTCAGCCTCGCAACTGGAGCCGAGAACAGAAGAAGAGCGTGTAGAGCGCCAAGAAACTGAGCCAGAGCCAAGGCTGAAGGTGTAACCCTGAGACGACCGCTGAGTGGCCTGGTCGTCTGCCCAAGAAGCGTCTGAGTGCCCAGTGAGAACAACTCGGTCTCGCCCTCCAAGCACAAGCCCCATGCCCGACGTACTGCACAAGTAGCGCAACACCCTCTTAGCGGCATCCATGTGCTCCTTCCTGTGACGGCCAGGAGCGACATAGCGTGCAAGGATGCTAAGAGGGTATGCAAGGTCAGGTCGAGTGCAGGTCATCAGGTACATGAGGCAGCCCACAAGCTCTGGATACGGGCCACTCGGCTCTACGGACTCATCTGAAGGCAGAGCTGAGAGCGAGTGACCGGTAGGCAGAGGAGTGGACTGAGGCGAGGAGTACGTGAAGCGGAAGCGCTGGAGAACCTGCTGCACCATGTGTGACTGAGTCAGGGTGATGGTGCGCCGTGCTCTGTCCCGGGTGATCCGCAAGCCAAGGTAGCTTGTCAGCTCACCCAGGTCTGTGCACGTGTGTCTCCTCTGCAGCTCCGACTTCACGTAGGCGAGTCCTGCAGTGTCAGCAGTGGCAAAGACCAAGTCGTCGACGTACACGAGGATGTAGAACGGCGGCAGCGAAGTGTCGGTGCGCAGGAACAGCGACGGGTCAGCAGTAGAAGGCGCGAACCCAAGAGCCGCAAGTGTAGTCCTCAGTGTGTCGTGCCACTCACGCGGAGCCTGGCGGAGACCGTAGACCGGCCGCTGAAGCCTCCACTGGGTACCAGGAGGAAACGACCCAGTGAAGCCAGGTGGGCGGCGCAGCCAGATCTCCTCGTGCAGGCTGCCCTGCAAGAAAGCAGTGCTGAAGTCAAGTGAGTGAAGCTCGTAGTCGCGGTGAGCGGCTATGTGCAGCAGCACCCGAAGAGTAGTCATCTTCGGGGTGGGGGAGAAGGTATGGAAGAAGTCAACTCCTTCTCGCTGACTGAAGCCTCGAGCCACGTAACGCGCCTTGAAGACAGGCGGAGAATCCGGCGGCCGCTTCACCCTGAAAATCCACATGCCACTGACGATGTTCGCCCCAGGAGGGGGAACCTCGTCGACGTAGGTGCGTGTGGACTTCCAGGAAGCCATCTCGGCGTCCATGGCTGTCTGCCACTGAGAGGAGTAGGGACCCGCCATCGCCTCAGCGTAAGTGCGCGGGGTCGGGATGTCTGGTGCATCCGGGTCTCCCTCAGGGGCAACTAGCAAGGACACGAGACGGGGTAAAGCAGCAGCAAGACACTGGAACTCCTCCTGTCTGTCCTCAAGGACGTCCGTGCCAAGAGCACACTCACCCCCGACGGACGGAGGACAGACAGACTCAGACTCAGACTCAGCAACAAGGCTAGCAGCGTAGTCTAGACGACAGGCAGCAGCAAAGTCAACCAACTCAGCGACCAGAGCAGACGCAGTCGAGGACTCAAAGGTAGGGTCAGTGACAACAGTAGCGAGGAGACGCGTGACAGTAGGGTGCTCAGCACGGTACCGGTCAGACTCAGGGTCCGGAACGTGAGGCAAAGAGGACGCAGGAGGAGACGGTAGAGGGACACGCTGAGGAGCAGTAGAGGGACGCAGAGTCATGTAGTGAGTGCCTGGGACAGGAGGAGGACGCTCACGACGGACACGACTACCAGTGCGAGCAGGACGAACAGGCGACGCAGGACGAGACTCAGGCTCACGACGCTCTGTAAGACCTCCTGTGGGACCAGTGTAAGGAGAGGGAGCAGGGAGAGGCGAGGTAGGCGGTAACTGTGACTGCGGCTGGACAGGCGGAGGACACTCTACGGAGGGAGGAGGAAAAGGAGGAGGAGCCTGCCCAAGAACCTGCTGAAGGAGCGGTACGAAGTACGGTCGCGGCCGCGCAGCGTCTCCAGAAGCAGAGGAGACTCCAGCGGCCGGGTCCACAGCACCAGCAGCAGCTCCACCGGCCGGGTCCTCAGCACCAGCAGTAGCTCCAACGCCCGGGTCCTCAGCAGCAGCAGCAGCGCCACCGCTCGGGTCCTCAGCTCCAGCAGCAGCTCCACCGTCCGAGTCCTCAGTACCAGCAGCAGCTCCACCGTCCGGGTCCTCAGCACCAGCAGCAGCGCCACCACCCGGGTCCTCAGCTCCAGCAGCAGCTCCAACGTCCGAGTCCTCAGCACCAGTTGTAGCTCCACCAGGTGGGTCCGCAGCACCAGCAGCAGCTCCCACGTCCGGGTCCTCAGCACCAGCAGCAGCGCCACCCCCAGGGTCCGCAGCACCAGGAGCACCACTCCGAAGACTGCAGCGCCGTGTGTACTGTCAGAATATTATGCTCTAGCCTGCAGTGGGGTGCTCTATAGCGAGTACAACCCTTCTAGGGTTAGCTATTTGTACCACCATTGTTGCTAGTGCAAACCTCTCCTTTCTTCATTCTTACTTTCTACAACTAACTTTAACATGCTATCAGAGCAGGTCGACCCTCCTGGGTCGATCCTGTGGGTGGGCCCACCACCTAATGCTTCCGCTGCTTTACTTCCTGCCGGGCGCCTCGGGCGCGCGACGACTTCTTCCTGCCGCGAATTTTTTCTAGGGTTTCGGCGGTTTTCATCCCGCCGTGCGCTCGGGGCGCGCGGCGGTTTTCTGCACGCCGTGCGCCCCGAGGCGCGCGGCGGTTTCCCACCGTCGAAGTGCCCCCCGTCGCCCGTCGAAGCGCCCTCCCCCCGTCGCCCGCCAAAACGCCCCCGTCGCCCGTCGAAGCGCCCCTGGGGCCCGCGCGCGGCCCGTACGGGCTGCGCCAGGCCCGCGCGCGGCCCGTACGGGCTGCGCCAGGCCCGCGCGCGGCCCGTACGGGCTGCGCCAGGCCCGCGCGCGGCCCGTACGGGCTGCGCCAGGCCAGCGCGCGGCGCGGGCAGCCTGCGCGCGCCTCGTCCGTCCCCCTCTCGCCGTCCCCCGCGCTCCTGCCCCTATCCCACCCGTTTTAGGGTTTGGGGATGTAGAGTGTGGGGGTGGCGGGTGTGGGGGTGCCGGTTGTGTGCCCCGTCCCCTCCTTCTCCTCCTCCTCCGTCTCCCGCTGCTGCAGCTGCCGCTCAGGGGGGTGGTTGTGTGGGGAGCCGAAGGAGTGGTCCTAGGGGGGTGAAGGGGGAGTGGAGCTAGGGGCGCAGCAGGGGGTGTGTGTCGAGGGGTGTGGGACTGTTGGGGGAGGTTGAGCGGAGGTTGCCGTCGTGTCGTACGCAGCGCCTGTACTCCGGGGCACTCATTCCCGGTAGCTCAGAGAGCCGGTTGCGCCGTCGCCTGTGGGTCCGTTGCTCCTGCCGCGCATATTAGCCGCGGAGCCTGTTACTCCTGTACTCCGGGGCACTCATTCCCGGTAGCCACGTTGTCGCACCAGAGCCGTCTGTTGCCCGTGTGTCTGCATCTTCAGTATTCGCCTCCTATCTACTCTCCTCTCACCAGCCCTCCTCCTCCTCACTTGCCCCCTGTGACTGCCTCTAGCTTTGCTCATAATTGTGAACCTTAAACTATTGCTTCTTGCTTGTGCTCAGAATGTGTGGTGACATCGTGATCCACCCTGAGCTTGTACTACTTTGCTTGCTCTGCTGATTACACCCCACTTTGACTATGGGGGTGTGTCAGAATATTATGCTCTAGCCTGCAGTGGGGTGCTCTATAGCGAGTACAACCCTTCTAGGGTTAGCTATTTGTACCACCATTGTTGCTAGTGCAAACCTCTCCTTTCTTCATTCTTACTTTCTACAGCTAAATTTAACATGTACCACTCGCGGATCTGCTGAATGGGGGGGAGCTCCTGGGTAGGAGGGGAAGTACCGGGACGAGCTCCAGCAGCACCTCTCCGGAGGCGGCAGTACTCGAGGTACCTCTCCTGCAGCTGCTGGGAGGAGAGGGCTCCTCCAGGTGTAGCACGCTCAGGCTCAGCACCCCCAGACGCAGCACCCCCAGACCCAGCACCCCCAGGCTCAGCACCTCCAGGCTCCGCACCTCCAGGCTCCGCACCTCCTGGCTCAGCACCCCCAGGCTCCGCACCCCCAGACTCAGCACTCCCAGGCTCAGCACCCCCAGACGCAGCACCCCCAGGCTCAGCACCCCCAGACGCAGCACCCCCAGGCTCAGCACCCCCAGGCTCAGCACCCCCAGACTCAGCACCCCTAGACGCAGGACGAGAGTCAACAGCTACCTCGACAGGCTCACCCGGGTCTACCTGGGACACACCTGAGGGAGCGGCACCCTGAGGGGGGAGGGGGTCTGGGACCTCAGCACCTGGAGCGAGGAAGAGAGGCGGGGGGGGGAGCGGGGCAGTGCGGTAGGGGAAGAGGCGGTAGTAGGGGACGGACTCGTCAAAAGTGACGTCCTGAGAGGCCAGGACACGCCGCGAGGTGGGGTGGTAGAACTGCCAACCAGGGGCGTCCGGGACAAAGCCAAGGAAGACGCAGGGGACAGCGCGACGGGAGAGCTTGTCCGCGGACGTGTCGCGGACAAAAGCTCGGGATCCCCAGACCCGAAAACGCGACGCATCGCCAGCCTCTCCCGTCCAACGCAGTGTCGGAGAAGTCTCGGGCAAGGAGACACGGGGCCAGAGGTTGAGCTGATGCGCAGCGTATCGGACTGCAAACGGCCACAGAAAGTGGGGGGCAGCCGCATGAACCAAGGAGGTACGAGCGACCTCCATGACCAAGCCAATGCGGCGCTCAGCAACCCCATTCTGCTGTGGAGAGGCCGGAAGCGTGAACGACTGCTCAATGCCCTCCTGCTGACAGAAGGCCTCCAAGAGGCCAGAGGAAAACTCTCCACCTCTGTCAGAGTGCAGACGCAGGACAGGGAAGTCGGAGTGGAAACGCTCACTGAGCTGGAGACGAGATCTGCGGATCCAAGGGATCAAGACATCAGGGACGTCACCCTTGGTGCGCAAGGGGAAGACCGTGGTGTAGCGCGAGAAGTCGTCAACAACAATCAGGAAGTACCTCTCCTGACCCTGGCCACGGACGCGGGCTGGGCCCCACACGTCCATGTGGAGCGTCTGCAAAGGAGCAGTCGTCGGGGGAAAGGAGGAGGAGTGAGGAGCGGCGCGCTGCCGCCCCTCGACACAGGGAAGACAGGGAGGAGCAGGCGAGGCTGGAAGGGGAGGGAGCACCCTGGGAAGACCAGCAACAAGGTCCCGTTTGTGCATGGCCCGAAGGCGCTGCACAGACGGGTGACCAAGGCGGTGGTGCCAAAGGACAGTCTCATGCGCCAGAGAGCGACACGAGCAGGGGGCGGACAGCTGACCTGACGCAGACGCAGACGCGGACGCAGCTACCTGAGGGGACTCAGTGGTCAGTGTGTAAAGGTCCGACCCCGGCTCCCGAGTGAAGGTAGCCAGGTGGCGACCCGTCCGAGCACACGTGCAGTGTGTCACGCGCTCGTAGGCAGGGGTGAACTGGTGAACACCCCCGTCCTGGAGCGCACTACCTGCCACCAAGTTCGTAGAGAACGAGGGGAGGTAGAGACCTGACAGCGTGCCGGACGGGACCGCCGGACAAGGAAGGACAGTGGAGGAGGTCGCAATGACCGGACCCCCAGAGGGGTCAGCAAGGGAGACAGCAACTGGCCGAGCGAGTGGCTCAAGGACAGTGCGGTCACGAAAGAAAGAGCGAGAAGCACCTGAGTCCAGGGTGAAGGTGTGCAGTGCTGCAGTCGACTCAGTACCAGGGGGCACGGACGCACGAGCACCTAGGGCTGCAGCCCCACCAGGACCTGTGGGAGGAGACGCACTAGCACCTAGAGCGGCAGCCGGACTGGCCTGAATACCCGGGTCGGGCGGAACACGCAAGTACTGAGCACCCTCTCCACTAATAGACATCGCATACATGGCAGTGAGAATAGCATCAAAGTCTAAAGCCCAAATATCAACACCCCTCTTTTCCAGATCAGCCCAGCGCGGCAGCTCAGTGGCAGCAGGAAACTGAGTGCGCCACGCGTCATTAAGGCGTGCGAAGCAGCGCTGCGTGGGGTGCGGCCTCCCACACTGCTGGCCGCTGCGGTCACCTGTGCGAATGACGTACGTGCAGGTAAAGCTACGCTGCGCATACCACTCACGGGCGGCCTGAAGCGTCGGGGCGGGCTGCTGACTCTGCCCTCCGCCAGTGCCTCCACGACCACCACCCCCACCGCCGCCGCCCCGGCCACCTCCACCCCTGCCGCCGCCACGACCACCTCCGCCTCCGCTGCCGCCTCCACCACCACTCCCACCGCTGCTGTCTCCTCCCCCACTGCCGCCACTAGTCTCCCCAGCCGCGCCTCCACTCCCACCGCCTCCACCCCCACCTCCTCCGCCGCCACCCCCACCCCTGCCCCCCTTGTTCCTGCGGCGCCCACTCGAAGCAGACGCGGTCCCGACCTTCTCAGCACCAAGAAGGTCGACAGCAGCAGCAGAGGCGACAGAGGGGAGGAGGGGGGAAGGGGAACACCCCTCAAAGAAAGGGGTGCGGGGGTCGCCACGAGAGGTGCCTACAGCGACGATGCTCGCCTCAGCTGCAAGCAGTTCCTTCTCGAGGAGGGCAACAGTGAGCTCAGTGGGGGAGCGAGAGAGGAAGTGGTCCCTGACTGCGCGCAGAGAGTCAGGAAGGCGGGTGACGATGTGGTAGAGAGTGATCCAGAGCGGGGGGGGGTTGCTAGTGAGAAACTCGGCAGGCATAGCAGCGCAAAAGCGGGCCTCACTAGTCTTAAGGTGGGTGATGAGGTCTGCGACAGTGTGAAAGGAGGCTAGGTCGGGGAACAGGTAGGGGAGAGTGAGGCGGCCTAGCGTGGCAGAAGCGGGCGAGGAGTAGCGGGCAACTACAGCGGTGTAGAGGTCCTTAGCAGTCTTGCACTGGCCGAAGTGCTCGCGCTCGTCTAGCGGCAGGGAGTTGCGAATAGCAAAGCGAGCGTGCGCATCACGGGTCTGCCACTGGGAACGCAGAGTGCTGTCAGCAGTCGAGTCAGGGGCAGTGGCATGGCCTAGGGCGTGGTCGTACAGTGAGATATCTTCCTTGGCAGTGAGCTGTAGGAACAGGTGCAGGTCATCTAGCCAGGTTTCGAACTTCACTGGACGGCCCTCGGCATCGAAAGCTAGAACTGGCGGGCTAGCCATAGTGACAGTAGCAGTAGTAACAGTAGTAGTAGGAATCAGGCCGCTGAAAAGGTGTGCGGAGGGTCAACGGGGCCGGCGGGGCCGCTAGGCAAGGCGCGGGCGGGGTCGACTGTCCGTAGTGGCACACGAGCGGCAGTAGTAGGTAGCGTGGCAGCAGGAGCTGCAACGGTGCACTGGTGGCAGCTGCAGTGGCAGCAGTGTGCGCGGTAGGTAGAAGATAAACAACAGTGAGAGCGAGTGCCTCGCGGGCGGCGGCTGCAGAAGCGCACGGGCGGCAGCGGCGCACTGGGAACGGCGGTGCACGGGCAGCGGCAGCGCACGGGCAGCGGCAGCGTAGGAGCAGCGACGGCGCACGGGCAGCGGCGGCGCACAGGCAGCGGCGGCGCTCGGGAGGCAGCAGTGCGCAAGCAGCAGCGGAAGCAGCGGCGTACGAGCGGCTGCGGGCAGCGGGGCGTGCGCTAGCAGGCGACGGGCGGCTGCGGGGCGTGCGCGAGCAGGCGACGGGCGGCTGCGGGGCGTGCGCGAGCAGGCGACGGGCGGCTGCGGGCGGGCGGCCGCTGCGACAGCGGGCTGCGGGCCTGCGGGACGTGCGCGAGCAGGCGACGGGCGGCTGCGGGGCGTGCGCGAGCAGGCTACGAGCGGCTGCGGGGCGTGCGCTAGCAGGCGACGGGCGGCTGCGGGGCGTGCGCGAGCAGGCGACGGGCGGCTGCGGGGCGTGCGCGAGCAGGCGACGGGCGGCTGCGGGGCGCGCGTGAGCAGGCGATCGGCCGCGCGCGAGGGAAATAAGGCGCGCGCGGGAAAAAAAAAAAAAAAAAAAAAAAAAACGACCGCGCGCGAGCGGCTAAGGGGCGGCGCGACGGGGCCTTAAGGGGCGGGTCGCGGGTCGCGGGAGGTAGGGGCCGTAAAAAAAAGTTCGAGGCGCCCTAGGTAGGTAGGTAGGTAGGGAACGGTGGGCCCTTAAAAAAAAACGGTCCTAGCGAAGGACCTGCTCTGAAACCATGTCAGAATGAACGGACAGGAATGACTGTACTAGCACAAAGTTGGATACAAGTAGTAAACCCTAATCTAGTGTACCCCCTAAGGTGTAACCCACTACAGCCTACAATCATATAAACATATAATGTTTGACACTGCTGGCTTCATCATGCCGCGACGCCGGTTGCGGCAGTCGCAGAGGTCCTCCGTAGAAACTTTCTAGCCTAGAAAAAAATCAAATGCCGAAAAGGGTTCGAAATTGAGGGATACCTCGGAGCAGGTGGCTTTGACTCGCATCTGAAAATAGGAATGCGTTGAGTGATCTGCGACCTGCTCAGAGCGAGGATTTTGAGGTTTTAGGTCGTTGTAAACGGTAACCAAACACTACTACATTGCAAGGAGCAGGAATGGCAAAACATCCATAACTATTCTGGCACCGATGAGGCGTTGGCGTATCGCCTTGCTCAGAGCGAGGGCTTGGTTTGGGGGTGCATGGATTCGAATAGTGTTGTTGGAAGTGGTGGTGATTTGTGTGGGTGGTGGTTGGCGGGGGGAAATCTTTCCAGGAGTGGTGTAATTTTGTGTGTGGTTGTGGGCAGTTTGCGGTTGACTGGGCGGCAGCGCCGCCGCTGTGTGCAATGCAATGGCGAAGGCGAGTGAAATTGTTCGCTTTTTTACAGATGATGCTCGTTTGACTAACCCAAGGTTGCCTTGTGAAGGGGGCTCTTAAGTGATTCTTGCATTTCGCTAAGCTTTCGTCAATTCGCACTTAGCAAAAAGGGCTTATAAAAAGTTTTGTAACTCGCCGTTGACTTTTTGACTTCGGTCTCTTCGGTCAAGCTTCGTTTTTTGTGGTTCGTATTGGTTCAAATCACTGCAACTTGCTCGAGGTGCTTGTAAAGGGGGTGCAACTGGCTGGCCCCAAATACACGCGTGCAGAGTTTCTGGCGCGTGCAGGGCAAATTCGAGCGCAGCGGTTGAGCAACATGTGTATTGACGTTTTAGGGTTTTTGAGCGAAATTGTTCGCTTTTTTACTGTAGCTGTCTTCTTGGGTTTCCCTTTGTCCATCAATGCCTGCCCAGCGTGGTGACTTGGCTTGCGATTGGACATTCTGATTACCCATCCACTCGCTATTGGACACATGTCTTGTCCGTTACCTCCACCACGGGGTTAATACAGTAGTACAGTAGTCGAGTGGTCCTTTGTTCTGCCAAGGATGACTCGTCAGAATCTCGAAACTGGAAACCGGATCAGGATCTGGCCGCCAAGGTCTTGCCAAAACGAACTACTCCCACCTCCAGGTTCCTCATCATTTCGCTACAAAACAACAGTCCCGAACTGCTTACAGTGTAACGCGCAAATTGGTATAACCAACTTGTTCTCCTTTTCGCCTGTGTAACCAGTCTGTTATCATTTTCGCCTTAAATTCGGCAACAGCTTCGAAGTGGTTACGACTGAGCATTGTCGAGTTACTGGATCGAATTCGAGTTAGTGGCAAATTTGAAATCGGGCCTTGAAAGCGATGAATTGGCGGCATTTGTCGCGGCGTATCACGTGAAAAAACGTCACGAATTTTGTCGTTGCGAGTTGGAAGTTTGTCGGATGTTGCGTGCGGCTAAAAATGACTGCTGCGAAACTGTCGAAATCGATAGAAATCGTATCATGAAAATCAGGAACTCGGAAAGTGTACACGTCTTCGAGGCGGTACAGATGTTCTAGGTTAGAGGCCCTCATTGAAAGAATCCCTTTTCCCAACTGAGTAGAATTTTCCGATATCGCCTAGGTTTGGCCTGACCTCTATAGTCCTTTTTTGGCGGGAAATTTTGCATCTTGACTGAATCATTGCACGAATCAGCTCCGCAGCCAATCAGAGGGCCCAGATCGAACTTTACCAACATTTAGGGAAAATGATGACTAAGGGACCATCGGTTAGATTTTTACTTCTTAATTGAAAATAATTGTTTCTCATGACCGTGCTTTCTTCTCAATCCTGTCGCGCGGTCCTTAGCGTGCTCGATGATGACATCGAATTTATCTCGCTTACAGGGTAAAACAAAAGTTTTTATCTTCTAGTCATGCCCTTGTCAAACATTGCATGTTTATATTGTCTAGGCTGTAGTGGGTTACACCTTAGGGGGTACACAAAGTTAGGGTTTACTACTTGTACCAAACTCTGTTCTAGTTCATTCATTCCTGCTCAGTTATTTCTGACATGGTTTCAGAGCATTTCCTTCGCTAGGACTGTTCTTAGGGCCCACCGACTTACCTACCTGCTTACCTTCGCTTGTTTCCGGCCCCGCTGGCCCCGTCGATCTAGCAAGATCTAGCGGCCCTGCGGCCCCGTCGAATTTTTTTTTTTAGCGGCCTCTCACGGCCCCCGTCGCGTCGCCCCTTAGCGCCCCGATCGGCCCCGTCACGCCGCCCGCGAACCGCACAGCGCGCCGCGCTCACAGCCCGCGACCCGCCTGCGCAGCCCGCGACCAGCCCGCGCAGCCCGCGCACAGCCCGCGAACTGCCCGCGAGCAGCCCGCGACCTGCCCGCGAACCCCCGCGAGCCGCCCGCGACCCGCTTACGCAGCCCGCGAGCAGCCCGCGCAGCCCGCGCTGAGCCTGCGCGGCTCGTGCGCTGACCGCCGCCGGCCCGCACGCTGCCCGCACTGCTCCCGGCCCGCCGCTGCTGAGCCCGCAGCCGCCCGCGCACCGCCGCTGCTGAGCCCGCCGCCGCCCGCGCACCGCCGCTGCTGAGCTCGCCGCCGCCCGCGCACCGCCGCTGCTGCGCCCGCTGCCGCCCGCGTATCACCGCTGCTGAGCCCGCCCCTGCTGCGCCGGCTCTCGCTGCCGCCTGCTGCGCCTGTGCACCACTGCAGATCCTACTACTACACTTCCTGCTACTGCTGCTTGTGCGCCACTACAGTCTGTAGGCCCCACCGGCCCTGCTGACCCTGCGCACGCCTGTTCAGTGACTTTACTGCTTCTACTACTGCCGCTGTCGCTATGGCTAGTCCTCCTGTTCTAGCTTTCGACGCCGAGGGCCGTCCGGTCAAATTCGAAACCTGGCTAGATGATCTGCACCTTTTCCTACAGCTCACTGCCAAGGAAGATATTACACTGTACGACCACGCTCTCGGCCATGCGACCGCCCCACTCGCTACTGCCCCCCCAACTGAGCGCTCACAGTGGCAGACCCGTGACGCACACGCTCGCTTTGCTATTCGCAACTCCCTGCCGCTAGATGAGCGCGAGCACTTCGGCCAGTGCAAGACTGCTAAGGACCTCTACACAGCTGTAGTGGCCCGCTACTCCTCACCCGCTTCTGCCACACTAGGCCGCCTCACTCTCCCCTACCTGTTCCCCGACCTAGCCTCTTTTCACACTGTCGCAGACCTCATCACCCACCTTAAGACTAGTGAGGCTCGCTTTCGCGCTGCCATGCCTGATGAGTTCCTCGCTAGCAACCCCCCCCCGCTCTGGATCACTCTCTACCACGTTGTCACCCGCCTCCCTGACTCTCTGCGCCCTGTCAGGGACCAGTTCCTCTCTCGCTCCCCCACTGAACTCACCATAGCCCTCCTCGAGAAGGAACTGCTTGCAGCCGAGGCTAGTATCGTCGCTGTAGGCACCTCTCGTGGCGACCCCCGCGGCCCCTTCTTCGAGGGGTGCTCCCCTTCCCCCCTCCTCCCCTCTGTCGCCTCTGCTGCTGCTGTCGACCTCCTTGGTGCTGAGAAGGTCGGGGCTGCGTCTGCTTCAGGCGGACGACGCAGGGGCAGGAGTGGCAGGAGTGGGGGTGGTGGCGGAGGAGGCGGGGGTGGAGGTGGTGGCGGTGGAGGTGCGACTGGAGAGGCTAGTGGCGGCGGTGGTGGAGGTGACAGCGGTGTTGGGAGTGGTGACAGGGGCGGAGGTGGCAGCGGAGGCGGAGGTGGTCGTGGCAGCGGCAGGGGTGGAGGTGGCCGGGGCGGAGGCGGAGGGGGTGGTGGTCGTGGAGGCCCGGCGGGCGGTCAGAGTCAGCAGCCTGCCCCGACCCTTCAGGCCGCCCGTGAGTGGTATGCGCGGCGCAGCGTCACCTGCCAGTACGTTATTCGTACAGGTGACCGCACTGGCCAGACGTGTGGGGGGCCGCACCAGACGGAGCGCTGCTTCGCCCGCCTCAACGATGCGTGGCGCACTCAGTTTCCTGGTGGGGGTGAGCTGCCGCGCTGGGCTGATCTGCTCAGGAAGGGTGTTGATATTTGGGCACTTGACTTTGATGCTATTCTCACTGCCATGTATGCGATGTCTATTAGTGGAGAGGGTGCTCAGTACTTGCGTGTTCCACCCGACCCGGGCATTCAGGCCAGCCCTGCTGCTGCACTAGGTGCTAGTGTGTCTGCTTCCACAGGTACTACTGCAGCTGCTGCTCTAGGTGCTTCTGCGTCTGTGCCCCCTGGTACTGAGTCGACTGCAGCACTGCACACCTTCACACTTGACTCAGGTGCTTCTCGCTCTTTCTTTCGTGACCGCACTGTCCTTGAGCCTCTAGCTCGGCCGGTTGCTGTCTCTCTTGCTGACCCCTCTGGGGGTCCGGTCCTTGCGACCTCCTCCACCACCCTTCCGTGTCCAGCGGTTCCGTCCGGCAAGCTCTCAGGTCTCTACCTCCCCTCGTTCTCCACGAACTTGGTGGCAGGTAGTGCGCTCCAGGACTCGGGTGTTCACCAGTTCACCCCTGCCTACGAGCGTGTGACTCACTGCACGTGTGCTCGGACGGGCCGCCACCTGGCTACTTTCACTCGAGAGCCGGGGTCTGACCTGTACACACTGACCACTGAGTCCCCTCAGGTAGCTGCGTCTGCGTCAGCGTCAGGTCAGCTGTCCGCCCCCTGCTCGTGTCGCTCTCTGGCGAACGACACCGTCCTCTGGCACCACCGCCTTGGTCACCCGTCTGTGCAGCGCCTGCGGGCCATGCACAAACGGGACCTTGTTGCTGGTCTTCCCAGGGTGCTCCCTCCCCTTCCTGACTCCCCTGCTCCTGACTGCATTCCCTGTGTCGAGGGGCGGCAGCGCGCCGCTCCTCACTCCTCCTCCTTTCCCCCGACGACCGCTCCCCTGCAGACGCTCCACATGGACGTGTGGGGCCCAGCCCGCGTCCGTGGTCAGGGTCAGGAGAGGTACTTCCTGATAGTTGTTGACGACTACTCGCGCTACACCACGGTCTTCCCC
The DNA here is from genome assembly GCA_947470075.1 of Closterium sp. Yama58-4. Classification (NCBI taxonomy): domain Eukaryota; kingdom Viridiplantae; phylum Streptophyta; class Zygnematophyceae; order Desmidiales; family Closteriaceae; genus Closterium; species Closterium sp. Yama58-4. The sequence goes on along the minus strand of CANIUD010000516.1, from coordinate 46,825 downwards.
TTGCGCGCCAAGGGTGACGTCCCTGGTGCTTTGATCCCCTGGATCAGCCGAGCCCGTCTCCAGCTAGGCGAGCGCTTTCACTCGGACTTTCCTGTCCTGCGCTTGCACTCTGACAGGGGTGGTGAGTTCGCCTCCGACCTCTTGGCAGCCTACTGTGCTGAGCACGGCATTGAGCAGTCGTACACGCTTCCGGCCTCTCCACAGCAGAATGGGGTTGCTGAGCGCCGCATTGGCTTAGTCATGGAGGTCGCTCGTACCTCCCTGACCCATGCGGCTGCTCCCCACTTTCTGTGGCCGTTTGCAGTCCGGTACGCCGCGCACCAGCTCAACCTCTGGCCCCGTGTCTCCTTGCCGGAGACTTCCCCGACTCTACGGTGGACGGGAGAGGTTGGCGATGCGTCGCGTTTCCGGGTCTGGGGATCTCGAGCTTTTGTCCGCGACACGTCCGCGGACAAGCTCTCGCGTCGCGCTGTTCCCTGTGTCTTTCTTGGCTTTGTTCCCGACGCGCCTGGATGGCAGTTTTACCACGTCACCTCGCGCCGGGTTCTGGCCTCTCAGGACGTCACTTTTGACGAGTCCGTCCCCTTCTACCGCCTCTTCCCCTACCGCACTGCCCCGCTCCCCCCCCCGCCTCTCTTCCTCGCTCCAGGTGCTGAGGTACCAGACCCCCTCCCCCCTCAGGGTGCCGCTCCCTCAGGTGTGTCCCAGGTAGACCCGAGTGAGCCTGTCGAGGTAGCTGTTGACTCGCGTGCTGCGTCTGGGGGTGCTGAGCCTGGTAGTGCTGCGTCTGAGGGTGCTGAGCCTGGGGGTGCTGAGCCTGGGGGTGCTGAGCCTGGAGGTGCGGAGCCTGGGGGTGCTGAGCCTGGAGGTGCGGAGCCTGGGGGTGCTGAGCCTGGAGGTGCGGAGCCTGGAGGTACTGAGCCTGGAGGTGCGGAGCCTGGGGGTGCTGAGCCTGGAGGTGCGGAGCCTGGAGGTGCGGAGCCTGGTGGTGCTGAGTTTGGAGGTGCTGAGTCTGGGGGTACTCCATCTGGAGGAGCCCTCTCCTCCCAGCAGCTGCAGGAGAGGTACCTCGAGTACTGCCGCCTCCGGAGAGGTGCTTCTGGAGCTCGTCCCGGTACTTCCCCTCCTACCCAGGAGCTCCCCCCCATTCAGGTGATCCGCGAGTGGTACACGCGGCGCTGCAGTCTTCGTAGTGGTACTCCTGGTGCTGCGGACCCGAGCGGTGGTGCTGTTGCTGGTGCTGAGGACCCGGATACTGGAGCTGCGGCTGGTGCTGAGGACCCGGGCGTTGGAGCTGCTGCTGGTGCTGAGGACCTGACCAGTGCCCCTGCTGCTGGTGCTGAGGACCCGGGCGTTGGAGCTGCTGCTCGTGCTGAGGACCCGACCGGTGGTGCTGCTGCTGGTGCTGAGGACTCGGGCGTTGGAGCTGCTGCTGGTGCTGGGGACTCGGACGTTGGGGCTGCCACTGGTGTCCCTGCTGCTTCTGGAGACGCTGCGCGGCCGCGACCGTACTTCGTACCGCTCCTTCAGCAGGTTCTTGGTCAGGCTCCTCCTCCTTGTCCTCCTTCCTCCGTCGAGTGTCCTCTGCCTGTCCAGCCGCAGTCACAGTTACCGCCTGTCTCGCCTCTCCCTGCTCCCTCCCCTTACGCTGGTCCCACAGGAGGTCTTACAGAGCGTCGTGAGCCTGAGTCTCGTCCTGCTTCGCCTGTTCGTACTGCTCGCACTGGTCGTCGTGTCCCACGTGAGCGTCCTCCTCCTGTCCCTGGCACTCACTACATGACTCTGCGTCCCTCCACTGCTCCGCAGCGTGTCCCGCTGCCGTCTCCTCCTGCGTCCTCTCTTCCTACTCTTCCTGACCCGGAGTCTGACTCCCGTCGTGCTGCCAGTCCCACTGTTACGCGTCTCCTCGCTACAGTTGTCACTGACCCGACCTTTGAGTCCTCTGCTGCGTCTGCTCTGGTCGCTGAGTTGGTTGACTTTGCTGCTCGCTGTCGCCTAGACTACGCTGCCAGCCTTGTCGCTAGGTCTGAGTCTGCGTCTGCCTGTCCTCCGTCCGTCGGGGGTGAGTGTGCCCTCGGCACGGACGTCCTTGAGGACAGACAGGAGGAGTTCCACTGCCTTGCTGCTGCTTTGCCCCGTCTCGTGTCCTTGCTAGTTGCCCCTGAGGGAGACCCGGATGCACCAGACATCCCGACCCCACGCTCTTACGCTGAGGCGATGGCGGGTCCCTACTCCTCTCAGTGGCAGACAGCCATGGACGCAGAGATGGCCTCCTGGAAGTCCACAGGCACCTACGTAGACGAGGTTCCCCCTCCTGGGGCGAACATCGTCAGTGGCATGTGGATTTTCAGGGTGAAGCGGCCGCCGGGTTCTCCACCTGTCTTCAAGGCGCGCTACGTGGCTCGAGGCTTCAGTCAGCGAGAGGGAGTAGACTTCTTTCAGACCTTCTCCCCCACCCCGAAGATGACTACTCTTCGGGTGCTGCTGCACATAGCCGCTCACCGCGACTACGAGCTTCACTCTCTTGACTTCAGCACTGCTTTCTTGCAGGGCAGCCTGCACGAGGAGATCTGGCTGCGCCGCCCCCCTGGCTTCACTGGGTCATTTCCTCCTGGCACCCAGTGGAGGCTTCAGCGGCCGGTCTACGGTCTCCGCCAGGCGCCACGTGAGTGGCACGACACACTGAGGACGACACTTGCGGCTCTTGGGTTCGCTCCCTCTACTGCTGACCCGTCGCTGTTTCTACGCACCGACACCTCGCTGCCGCCGTTCTACATCCTCGTGTACGTCGACGACTTGGTCTTTGCCACTGCTGACACCGCGGCACTCGCTCACGTGAAGTCGGAGCTGCAGAGGAGACACACGTGCACAGACCTGGGTGAGCTGACGAGCTATCTTGGCTTGCGGATCACCCGGGACAGAGCACGGCGCACCATCACCTTGACTCAGTCACACATGGTGCAGCAGGTTCTCCAGCGCTTCCGCTTCACGTACTCCTCGCCTCAGTCCACTCCTCTGCCTACCGGTCACTCGCTCTCAGCTCTGCCTTCGGATGAGTCCGTAGAGCCGAGTGGCCCGTATCCAGAGCTTGTGGGCTGCCTCATGTACCTGATGACCTGCACTCGACCTGACCTTGCATACCCTCTTAGCATCCTAGCACGCTATGTCGCTCCTGGCCGTCACCGGAAGGAGCACATGGATGCTGCTAAGAGGGTGTTGCGCTACTTGTGCAGTACGTCGGGCATGGGGCTTGTGCTTGGAGGGCGAGACCGGGTTGTTCTCACAGGGCACTCAGACGCTTCTTGGGCAGACGACCAGGCTACTCAGCGGTCGTCCCAGGGTTACACCTTCAGCCTTGGCTCTGGCTCAGTTTCTTGGCGTTCTACTCGCTCTTCTTCTGTTCTCAGCTCCAGTTGTGAGGCTGAGATCTACGCCACAGCCATGGCTGCTCAGGAGCTACGCTGGCTGACCTACCTGCTGACCGACCTCGGAGAGCGGCCTCGTTCTCCTCCAGTGCTGTACGTTGACAACAAGGCTGCCATTGCCTTGTGTGAGGAGCACAGACTGGAGCACAGAACGAAGCACATCGCTCTGCGGTACTTCCTTGCTCGAGAGCTGCAGCAGCGTGGTCAGCTTTGTCTGCGTTACGTGGCCACGGAGGCCAACACTGCTGATGTGTTCACCAAGGCGCTTCAGCCTTGTGACCATCAGCGCTTTTGCACTCTACTAGGCCTTGTACCTACTGGGCCTCACTTGCTTACCTCTTGACCTTGCTTGTACTGTGATCACTATATATATATATGCCTACTTGTTTACTTTTGCTAGGTTGTGATCACTGTATCTCTTGCTTTGTTATAAACCTGCATGTGAACTGGTCTTGAGACCACTTGCTTGTGCTCGGAATTTGTGTGGAATCCTTGAGATCCACCCTGAGCTTGCTTTACTTTGCTTTGACTGGTCTTGTGACCCTGTGGTTGTCTCCCACTGCGCCTATGGGGGTGTGTCAAACATTGCATGTTTATATTGTCTAGGCTGTAGTGGGTTACACCTTAGGGGGTACACAAAGTTAGGGTTTACTACTTGTACCAAACTCTGTTCTAGTTCATTCATTCCTGCTCTAGGAAATCGGTTAGAAACGAAAATGTGATAGGCAGAGGGGCTATAGAAAGAAAAAAATGCCATGGTGCACCCTGATTTTCGATAATCTCGCCTTGTTCGTATTCGACCAGGCTCTGGACTACAGCACTTTCTAACCGATTGGCTTGGGCAGCTTCCCAACGCCTCCTTCACCGTCATCGTCGCGATGTCCCAACGGTGCTCGGGGTCGGTGTGCACATCAGAGTCCAGCTCGGCCAGGTCAGCGTCCTCCTCGGCGTCGTCATACAACGCGTCATCCTCGACGTCATCGTAGACCGTGGTGAAGGCGGCTGGCGGGAGACAGACATGGTAGGTCAGCCGCTCCGGCGCCCTCCGGACTTGGCCTGAACGTCGCTGTTCAAGCTGTTCGGGGTTGACCTCCACTACGTCGCTGTAGGTGGACTGCCCGGCGTCCGACTGCTCCCCTTCAGCTTCACCGGCTTCACTGTTCTCAGCGTTCTGCTGCACCAAAGTCAGCGTCCCAGCCGACTTTTCCGTTGCCGGCAACTTCCATTTTGGCTTTACTGTCCGCTGCTCCCCTGTTGGAAACTTCCCGGCAGATGCCTCCTTCGCCGACGTCGCCTTTGTCGGCATTGGCTCCTCGGCCTGCTGCTCCCCTGCCTTCGTCGGTTCCGCTTCCACGCCGACTTGCTTGACGCCACGTCCGCCACCGGCGATGCCCTTGGCCGACGTCACAGGCAACGCCCCAGTGCTCTCCTCATCGTCGGAGGCCGACGACGACGTCGGCGCATGCAGATCGGCTACGAGAGGTGGAATGACAGGCACAGGGGGAGGAGGAAGGACGTCCTCGGCGTCCGCATCAGCACACTCACCGACCTTGGCGAGCAGAGGGAGGGCCGTCGTGGAGGCGTCAGTCGGCGGGCTGGCCTGCGTGTCAGAATGTTATTATCTAGCCTGTAGTGGGGTGCTCTATAGCGGGTACAACCCAGTTAGGGTTTGCTATATGTATCCCAACTGCTGCTAGTGGAACCCCCTCCTTTGCTCATTTCTCTCTTGCCTAGCTAGGGTTTACCTAGCTAGGGCGACTAGCTGCGCCAGTCGCCCGTGGGTCCGTTGCTCCTGCCGCTCGTCTTAGCCGCGGAGCCAGTTACTCCTGTAGTCCGGGGCGCTGTTCCGGTAGCCACTGTGCCTGTGTGACTCCTGTGCCCGTGCCTCTGCAGCTTCAGTCGTTGCCTCCCATCTTCTCTCCTTCCACAGTTCCTCCTCCTCCTCACTTGCCCGCTGTGATTACCTCTAGCTTTGCTTATTATTGTGAACTCCTGCTATGCCTGCTCATTGTGCTGATTACACCCCACTTTGGCTATGGGGGTGTGTCAGAATGTTATTATCTAGCCTGTAGTGGGGTGCTCTATAGCGGGTACAACCCAGTTAGGGTTTGCTATATGTATCCCAACTGCTGCTAGTGAAACCCCCTCCTTTGCTCATTTCTCTCTTGCCTAGCTAGGGTTTACCTAGCTATGGCTCCTTATTCTAACTACTATCCTCACACTGCGTTCGCCCCGACGCCGGCCCGTGCTGCGACTTCCACACCTTCAGCGACAGCGTCTCGTAGAACACCACATCCGACATGGTGACCACCTTGTTGCCGGTGATCTCGAGGAATTCCCAGCCCTTGCTCTCCACCGACACACTGAGGTGAAGGCCACACCGGGGCTTCGCTTGTAGCTTGCCACCACGCTGCTGCTCGGGGACCAGGAACTGCACCATGCAGCCCCACATGCGTGTCAGCGACAAGTCGGGCTTCTTCCCGGTGAGCAGCTGGTACGGCGTCGTCCCCGGCGGCAGCGACGACCTCTCAAGGCAGTTGCGGACCCAGACGGCCTGACGGAGGGTGAGGTGCCACCAGTGGTGCTGCACGCCCATGTGCAGCAACATCGTCCGCACCGACTCCACCATCAATCGCATCTCCCGCTCAGCCATGCCGTTCTGCTGCGGGGTGTACGGGCAGGTCAAGTCGTGGACGATCCCCTTGCCGTCCACGAAGGCGGTGAACTCCTTCCCGAGGAACTCCCCTCCCCGGTTAGAGCGTAGCATCAACACCGACTTCTTCATCTGCCGCTCAGCTACCACTAACAATTGCTCAAACTCCCGCAGCACGTCTGACTTCTTGGCAATCGGCCTCACCCACACGTAGCGAGTCTTGCGGTCCTTCAGCAGCAAGAAGTATAGGCTCCCGTCCTTAGCAGCCACCTGAAACGGCCCGCACAGGTCGATGTGCACGACAGCCAGGGCGTCCTCGGCGTCCGAGCCCTTGTCGGGGAAGGTGTGCCGCGCCAGCTTCCCGCCGACGCACGAGGCACACGGGGAGTCGGTGCCGGCCGACGGCTTGATGTTCAGGGCGATGGCGACCTCATGCTTTGCCGAGCTCCGGATCGTGTCGACGCCGACATGTGCGAGCCTCGCATGCCACCGGTCCGGCGTCGACTTTGTCACCGTATCGATCGTCCGCAGAGCCACCACCTCAGTCAGCGCCGACGCCGGCGTTTTGAAGCATGGGCGCAAGTCAGTGCAGAGGACTCGGCCGCTGTACTTCGCCCGACCAAGCACGTCGCCCGTCGCCGAGACGAGCAGCATCCCGTCACCGTCGTCCTGCAGCTTCACGCTGCTCTCATTCACCTGGCCGGCCGAAAGCAGGTTCGCCTGTACGCCCGGGACGTAGAGAACTTTCATCGGGGATGAGCACCTGCTTCCCGGCCTCCCCTTGCAGAGCGACGGTGCCACGGCCGCAAACTTCTTGCAGCGCCCCATTGAAGTCGCGCATGTGCTTGACGTCGTCGCTCGGCTCCAAGTCGACGAAGGCCTCCTTCGTCCCCATCAGGTGGTGCGAGCAGCCGCTGTCGAGCAGCACCGCCATCGGGTTGGCTTGCACAGCTGCCGCCACCGCCTGGAAATCCTCGCCAGCCTCCGGCGCCAGCGAGACGGTCGGCTCTACGACACCGACCAGCGAGCACGATGCCTCCTTGTCGCCTCGCCCCTGGCCGCTTGTGGAGGAGTCGGCGTCCTTCGCCGAGGTCAACTTGTTCGACTCTTCTCCTTGCGGGGCTTGCTTTCCCGACATGGACGACGGCTGGCCGACCTCCCGCGGCCTCCCTTGGCGTCGTCGTCGGAGTCACTGCGGTCGGGCACGTGAAGGAGAGGTGGTCGGGGTCGCCGCACAGCCAGCATTCCCGGCGTCACCCTCCTCCTCCATGACCGCTGTCCTTAGCCGACTTCCCCATGTCGGCGTCCTTGGCCGGTTTCCCACCTCTGCTACCACCACCGCCAGGCTTGTTGCGCTACCCCGGTCGGCTACCTTGCTTCGTCAGGGCGACGTAGTTCGCCTGCAGCAGGAGCTCCGTGGACTTCTCGGCCTCCTGCATCGCCTCGTCCCTAAGGATGTACGAGGTCAGGGAGTCCTCATTGAGCGACTCCCGTGTGCCCGGCACCACCGTCAATCGCTTCATCAGGTTGTAGCTGCTCGAGAGCCCCTTGATGACATGCGTGATGTACGACACCGTCGAGTATTCGACGCCGGCCATCCGCATGCAGGCAAGGAGACGCTGAGCTCGGTTGCAGTAGTCGGTCACTGTCTCCTGCTCCCCCATCCGCAGGTGCGCCATCTACTCCTCCAACTGGCCGATGTACAGGTCGTTGGTGACCTGGTACGTTGCCGTGATGAACCGCCACGCCTGATGCCCGGCGTCCAAGTGACGCCGGCAAGACTTAAAAGCAATCTGCACCACCGGTGAGCAGCACCACGATATGACCGTGAAGGTCAACAGCTGCACGGCACGAAACTCCGCGCGCATCTTGGCGTTGCTCTCCGGCGGCGTCTCCATGGTGCCGTCGGCGAAGCACATCAGCCCAACCATGTCCAGCTAGGGCTCGATGGATTCCTTTCACGTGATCAGGTCATGGCGACCAACCAGCGGGGCACTGACGGCAACCTTGTCCGGCGTGAACTTGAAGTAGCCGTAGGTCGGTACTATGCCGCTCGCAGTCATGTGGGTCGCCGATGTCGGCGTCACGCCACTCCGGCGTCCTCCAACGTCGCCTTGCGAGGAGCCCGCAGCCGCCGACGACTGCAGCCCTCGCGCCTGAACGCCGCCGACTTCGCCGTTGGCCGTCCGGAACACCCCTCTCTGCCTCGACGTGCCTTCCGCACTGTTGCCGACTTGGTCACCGGTGTTGATGCCGACATCGGCGCCTTCAATGTTCACCTGTGTTCCGTCGCCCATAGCGCCCGGATGCCCAGCTCGACGACCTCCAACTGGAGGGTCGGCCCGTACTCGCCATCTGCATGGCGTCTCCTTGCATAAGCCAGCCGTGTCTCCAGGGTATCCGCTATGCCTGTGTCACCTACGGTGCCCACCATGGTGACTATCACAGCTGCCGACCTACGAACACGATAGGTAATGCGCACCTACGTCGGCTAAACCAAAGGTATCGTCGCGGTGCCGTCCACGCTCACCGCACCATGCAGAGATAACTCGAACAACGGGAGCTAGATTACGAGCAAGGCACGAAGTATTAGGGGTGACCTCTGCGTTCCTTAGTCGTTTGCTTGTGTTCACTCTACGGGCACATTCACGGGGGAATTTGGCAAGAGTTTCACTAGCAAAAGTTCACAACAACGCTGGTCACCGCACCAGCCATGCAAGAGGGCATGGCACCTACTACTGCACGTCGTTATTGCCACGTCGGCCCGGTGCACTTGGCCGATTGCGACGGAGCACCGGTTGAAGGCCGGGTAGTGCAGCGCCTTTGTCAGGAAATCGGCCGGCTCCTCCGTAGTTGGGATGTATTTCAGAGCAAACTTCCCGCGCTTCACCATGTGCTGCAGCCAGGCTTGTCGCCGCTCCATGTGCTTGAGGTTGCCCGTCAACCCCATGCCCTCGGCGACCGTGATGGCCGACTTGTTGTCCACCCGAAGGACAGTCGACGTCCCGACGTCTAGTTGCCGGAACTCTGCAAGGAGGAAGCGAAGGCGGCGTCCCTCCTTGCCGGCCTCGGTTTCCGCCACATACTCCGACTCGGTCGACGACAGCGTTGCGCACTTGATGCGCTGGCTCGACCAGGAGATCGCGTCCCCTCCGTAGACGAACACGTAGCCACCCGTGCTCGTCCGGTTCTGCTTGTCACCGGCGTCGTCGGCGTCCACGTAGCCGACCAGCTTCAGCGACTCAGGTCCACCGCCGAACTCCAGGGCGGTGTCACGCGTGTTGGCGAGGTAGGCGAGGCAGCGGTCGACCTCGCGCCAGTGCTGGTCGCTCCTCACCGTGAGGCCGCTCCCCAGCTTGCTGCAGGCGAAGGCGATGTCCGGCCTCATCGTCGTCGCCGCGAACTGCAACGAGCCGACCTTCTGCCGGTACTCCTCCTCCTGGCGCTCCTGTGCCTCCTCGTCATCGAAGGTGAGCTCGGCGTAGGCGTCGACGGAGACCGGCGTCTTCGGAGTACGCCCGGTCTGCTCCTTGTCGATGAAGCGCCTACGCAGCTTGTCGGTGTAGCCCTGCTGGTGCAGCCACAGCTTCCTCGCCGACCTATAGTGCACGATCTCCAGCCCGAGGTACTTCTCCACCGGCGTAATCTCCCGCAGCTCGAAGGCGGCCTCCAGCAGCTCCTTCAGCATCTCGGCACTGCTGCTGGCGGCGAGCAGGTCGTCGACGTAGACCAACACCCAGCAGGTCACACCATCCCCGCCGACCTTGAAGTACAGAGCCTCGTCGACTTGGCTCTTCTTCCACCCTGTGCCGATCAACACGTCGTTGAGCGCCTTGTACCACAACAGCGGCGACTGCTTCAGCCCGTATAGGCTCTTCAGCAGCTTGCACACCCAGCCGGTCGCGTTGTTGAAGTAGTCTGGCTGGTACATGTACAGCACCCTGTCGAGCTTGCTCTACAGGAAGGCGTTCTTCATGTCGAGCTGCATCAAGTTGAGGTCGAGGACGGCAACGATGCTGAGGAAGATCCTCAGCATGACGTAGCTGCTCACGGGCACGCACGTCTCGTCGTAGTCGGCGCCGTACACCTGCATGAAGCCCTTCACGACTAGCCTCACCTTCCTGCACTCAACAGTGTCGTCGATGCGGTACTTCGTCGTCAGCACCCACCGGTTCTTCATGATGTTGACCCCCGGTGGGCGTTCGACCAGCCTCGCCTTCTCGCGCTCGACGGTGTCGTCGATGCGGTACTTCGTCGTCAACACCCACCGGTTCTTCATGATGTTCACCCCCGGTGGGCGTTCGACTAGCTCCCACGTCCCCATGCTGATGAGGCTGCGGATCTCCTCCTCCATGGCGGCCTTCACCGCCTTGCCCTTCCAGCTCGCCAACGCCTCCTTCACCGTCATCGTGGCGATGTCCCAACGGTGCTCGGGGTCGGCGTTTATCTCAGGGTCGAGATCCAGCAGGTCCCCATCCTCCTTGGCGTCGTCGTATGCCAGGTCGTCGTCATCGATATCATACACCGTGGTGAAGGCGATCGGGACGAAGAAGTCGGGCTGTCTCCGAATCCGGCCTGTACGCCGTGGCCCGGGCTGGACCTCCACCACATCGCTATCGGTGGACTCCTCGGCTCCCGACTTCTCCCGTTCGTCGTCCTCGGCTTCACTGCCCTCAGCGTCCTACAACACTTCGGTCCGCGTCCCTGCCGACTTCTCCCCTGCGGTCGGCTCCCCTGCCAACTGCTCGGTTGCCAACTGCTGCTTCGTCGGCTTCACTGCTGCCTGCTCCCCTGTTGGCTGCTTGCCCGCCGACACCTCCATCGCCGACTCAACCAACGGCGGCTGCACATCCTCTATCCGCTACTCCCCTATCGGCGGCGACCTACGTCGGCCACCGGTGACGCCATATTGGCCACCGGCGATGCTCTTGGCCGGCGCCACAGGCGACGCCCCACTTCTCCCCTCATCGCCGGAGGCCGACGCCGGATCCAGTCCACGCAGGTCGGCCACGAGGGGAGGGGCAGGAGCGGCAAGGGAAGGGGAGGGAGGGCGGACATCCTCGGCGTCCGCAGCAGCAAGCTCACCGACCTCAGCGGGCAAAGCGAGCGTCGTCGTCGAGGTATCCATCGACAGCGTGGCCTGCGCCCACCCCGACGCCGGCCCGTGCTCCGACTTCCACACCTCCAGCGACATGGTCTCGTAGAACACCACGTCCGATATACCAAGGTGCAGGCCCCACCTGGCCTTCGGCTTCAGCTTCCCACCGCGCTGCTGCTCAGGGACGAGGAACTGCGCCATGCAGCCCCACACGCGGGTCAGCGACAAGTCGGGCCGCTTCCCGATGAGCAGCTCGTACGGTGTAGTCCTCGGCAGTAGCGATGACCTTTCCAGGCAGTTGCGGACCCAGACAGCCTGCCGCAGAGCGAGGTGCCGCCAGTGGTGGCAGCAGCATCGTCCGCACCGACTCCACCACCGTCCTCATCTCCCGCTCCGCCATGTCGTTCTTCTGCGGGGTGTAGGGGCAAGTCAAGTCGTGGACGATCACGTTGCCGACCACGGAGGCGGTCACAGCGCAGCATCAACGGGCGGTAAAGTGCAACAAGACACAGCCGCGCGCGCCCCACGCCAGTGCGCGATCAGTCGCAGCGACGCGCGCTGCATGCTAGACAGATCCTAAGATGGTTTCAGTAGTAGGTAGATCCTAGCCTAGTAACGCGCCCCATCTCGCTCGTACCGCGCCTCGCCTTGTCTGTAGCGCGCACCATCCGTAATGCGCCCCGTAATGCATCCGTATGAGAGTTCAGTTATTTGTCCTTGTTGTCGCGCTGTTTTCGGCGAGTCAAAGGTCGCTGATCTTGGACCTTCGCATTAACTTTGTCCCTTTCGTCATCCGCTTTTCTGTAGCTCGGTTGACTCGGTGTTGTTTCGCTTGAGGCTCGCTTCAATGTTGTTTGTAGTACTTCGATATTTCAGAAGCGAATTTCATGTTTCAAAAAAAAAACACTAATGAATTTGTTGATATTTAGACTAGGAATGAATGAACTAGCAAGGGTTGGGATGCAAATACAAACCCTATAATCTGTTGTACCCCATGTAAGCTACCCCACTACAGCCTACAACCAACAACAAGCATTACAGTTTGACAAAATGGGGAAGAACAAGTGGTCACAAGACCAGTCAAGAAAAGCAAAGCAAGCTCAGGGTAGATCACGACGTCACCACACATTCCGAGCACAAGCAAAAGGCCACATGACCAGTTCACATGCGTCGTTACATAAGAGAGAGCAAACAGTACAGTGATCACTACCTAGCAAGTGTAAGCATGCAGGTATATATAAAGATCACAATACAGGCAAAGTCAAGCAGTGAGCAAGTGAGAGAACGTAGGCACGAGGCCTAAAGCAGTGCAGTGACGCTGATGATCACTAGGCGGAAGTGCCTTGGTGAATATATCAGCTGTGTTGGCCCGAGTGTCCACGTAAGAAAGACGAAGGTGGCCACGCTGCTGCAACTCTCAAGCAAGGAAGTAACGCAGAGCGATATGCTTTGTTCTGTGCTCCAGTCTGTGCTCCTGACACAAGGCGAGGGCTGCCTTGTTGTCGCCGTACAGAACTGGAGGAGAACGAGGCCGCTCTCCCAAGTCAGTCAGCAGGTAGGTGAGCTAGCGTAACTCCTGTGCAGCCATGGCTGTGGCGTAGATCTCAACCTCACAACTGGAGTTGAGAATAGAGGAAGAGCAAGTAGACCGCCAAGAGACAGAGCCGGAACCAAGGCTGAAGGTGTAACCCTGTGATGACCGCTGTGTAGCCAGGTCGTCAACCCAAGAGGTGTCTGAGTGTCCAGTGAGGACAACGTCACCCCGTCCTCCAAGCACCAGCCCCATGCCTGATGTACTGCACAAGTAGCGCAGCACCCTCTTAGCAGCCTCCCAGTGCTCTCCCAGGCGCAACATAGTGAGCTAGGATACTAAGAGGGTACGCAAGGTCAGGTAGAGTGCAGGTCATCAGGTACATGAGGCAGCCCACAAGCTCTGGGTATGGGCCACTCGACTCTACGGACTCGTCCGAAGGTGGAGCTGAGAGCGAGTGACCGGTAGACAGAGGAGTGGACTGTGGTGAGGAGAACTAGAAGCCGAAGTGCTGAAGGACCTGCTGCACCATGTGTAACTGAGTCAGGGTAATGGTGCGGCGTGCTCTGTCCCAGGTGATCTGCAAGCCAAGGTAGCTACGCAGCTCACCCAGATCAGTGCAGGTGTGTCTCAGTGCAGCTCCGACTGCACAAGGGCGAGTGCCCCAGTGTAAGTCAGCAGTGGCGAAGACCAAGTCGTCGACGTACACGAGGATGTAGAACGGCGGCAGGGAAGTGTCGGTGCGCAGGAACAGCGACGGGTCAGCAGTGGACGGAGCAAACCCAAGAGCCGCAAGTGTTGTCCTCAGTGTGTCGTGCCACTCGCGAGGCGCCTGGCGGAGACCGTAGACTGGCCGCCGAAGGCTCCACTGAGTACCAGGAGGGAACGACCCAGTGAAGCCAGGTTGGCGGTGCAGGCTGCCCTGCAAGAAGGCTGTGCTGAAGTCAAGAGAGTGAAGCTCGTAGTCACGCTGTGCGGAAACGTTCAGCAGTTGCCGAAGAGTAGTCATCTTCGGGGTAGGGGAGAAGGCCGGGAAGAAGTCAACTCCCTGTCGCTGACTGAAGCCTCGCGCAACGTAACGAGCCTTGAAGACAGGCGGAGAACCCGGCGGCCGCTTCACCCTGAAAATCCACATGCCATCGACTATGTTCGCCCCAAGAGGGGGAACTGCGTCGACGTAAGTGCATGTGGACTTCCAGGATGCCATCTCTGCGTCCATGGTTGTCTGCCACTGAGAGGAGTAGGGACCCGTAATCGCCTCTACGTAAGAGCGCGGGGTCAGGATGTCCAGTGCATCCGGGTCTCCCTCAGGCGCAAGCAGCCAGGCCACGAGATGAGGTACAGCAGCCGCAAGACACTTAAAGTCCTCCTGCCTGTCCTCAAGGACGTCCGTGCCAAGAGCACACTCACCCGCGACGGACGGAGCACACTCAGCAACAAGACTGGCGGCGTAGTCTAGACGACACGCAGCAGCAAAGTCGACAAGCTCAGCAACTAAGGCAAACGCAGCAGTAGACTCAAACGACGGGTCAGTGACAGCAGTAGCAAGAAGATGCGTGACAGTAGGGCTGGCAGCACGAACACGGTCAGACTCAGGGTCAGGAAGCTCAGGAAGAGAGGACGCAGGAGGAGACGGCAGAGGGACACGCTGCGGAGCGGTGGAAGGACGAAGTGCCATAGTGTGAGTACCTGGCACATGAGGAGGACGCGGACGTGAGACACGACGAGCAGCGCGAACAATGTGGACAGGGGAGACAGGGAGGAGTGAGGAGCGGCGCGCTGCCGCCCCTCGATGCAAGGAATGCAGGGCGGGGCAGGCGAGGGAGGTAGGGACGGCAGAGGGAGGACCAGAGACCAGAAGCCAAGAGTGCATGCCACGAAGGCGTGGCAGGGAGGGGTGACCAAGGCGGTGGTGCCAAAGGAGAGTCTGGTGCGACAGGCGGCGACACTCACAGGGGGCTGCTACCGGACCTGACGGGGACACCTGAGCAGACGCAGCGACCTGAGGCGGCGCAGTAGTCAGTGTGTACAGACTCGACCCCGGCCGACGAGTGAACGTGGCCAGGTGACGGCCAGTCCGAGAGCACGTACAGATCGCCACACGCTGCCATCCAGGTGTAAAGGTATCAACCTATGCATCCTGGAGGACTGCGTTGCTCACCAAGTTCGTCGAGAACGAGGTGAGGTGGAGACCTAACAGGGAACCGGACGGAACGGCCGGGCACGGGAGCACAGTAGAGGCGCGTGCAAGGACCGGGCCCCCAGAGGGGTCAGCCAGGGAAACAGCAACAAGCCTGGTGAGTGGTGTGACTGTGGTACTGTCGCGAAAGAAGCAGCGAGAAGCACCTGAGTCAAGCGTGAAGGTGTGCGAGGTCTCAGCAGGCGCAGTACCAGAGAGAGCAGACTCACTAGCACCTAGAGCAGTAGCCTCTATACCAGGGTCATACGGCGCACACAAGTAACAGTCACCCGCAACACTAGTAGACACAGCATACATGCCAATAAGAATAGCATCAAAGTCTAGAGCAAAGACATCAACACCAATCTTAATCAGGTCTGGCCAGCGGGGCAGCTCATGCTCCTCACCCATCTCCTGACGCCAAGCGTCGTCTAGGCGGGAGAAACAGCGGTGCTGGGTGTGAAACTTCCCGAAGGTCTGACCAGCGTAGGAACCTGTGCGAATAATGTGCGCGCAGCGACCACTACCACCACCCCTAGAAGCAGTACGCTGACCAAGCCACTCACGAAGCTCCTGGGGTGAGAGGGCCTCATGTGGATGCTACTGCTGCTGCTGCTGATCTGCGCTAGAGCGATCACCACCGCCGCCGCTGCCACCACTCCCGCCGCTGCCACTCCCGCCACCACTGCTCCCACTGCCACCACGACCACTGCCACCACCGACCCCGCCGCCGCCGCCACTAGGAATGAATGAACAAGCAAGGGTTGGGAATTTTTAGGTGTATTTTTTACGACGCGATGAGTAAATTGAGAAGATGATTACATTACTTGAGTTCTTTTTTTGAAGGACGTAATACAGCATGCAATGCATAAATCCGTAGTCGTAAATGATTATGTTAGCTCCTCATTCAGCATGATGTCAGGCCTCGTAACGCAACTTTCAATATCGATTGACTAGCAACCTCACCAGATTCACTGCATTTGGTAGAGGGAGCAGTTGTGCCTCCAGTAATCTTGGATCATCTTTCCGTTGAGCCGAAAGCACAACATTCTCCCCTCCCTCCATCTCCTACCTTCTCCGCCTACCCGCCCTTGGAATAAACTCATTACCGTGCCATTCATGGATCTATTATTACGACAACACCGCTTTTGACCGCTGTTCTCTCCATTCTTCTCGCCGACACACACATAACGGCGATATTAGGGCAGCAGCAAGCACACTCTTGCCTCCTTACTTGGGCATGCAGCGAGCTAGCTGCATAGCAGCGAGCGCCGCCAACTCCACCCGAGCAATTGCCTCCGTTCCGCTGCGACGCCTCGTCGCATCCATGGCGGAATTTGCCACCGTGCCGCCACGCGAGGCCAAGGCGCTCCTCAAGACGTCCCACACCTTCCTCGACGTCAGGTTGCTTCTCCCGCCCTTTCCGCCCTTCCCGCCCTTTCCGCTCTTTCCGCCCTTTCTGCCGTTTCCGGCTCCATCCGTTCCGCCGCGTCCGCCGCGGCCCCATCGTAGTAGTTTGCGGCGCACTGTCCTCATCATCGCTGTCTGGGCGCTCTCCCCACCTTCCGCAATTTGTCTCGATTCTGTCGTACCGATTTGTCAGTAATGGGTTGGCGATGAGCGGCGAAGTTTTTTAATGTGCTGGTTACCAGTTACGCGGCGCGTGCCGTCTCGTTCAAAGGCTCCTTCAGCTGCCGCCATCCCAAAAATGCCAACACTAGAGGGGTATGTTTCCTAGCGATACTTTGAAACATACCCCAAACCCCGCGTGCATTTGGTTGGGGCCATTGTGTGGGGGTTACGTTGGGGTATGTTTTGTCTTGCATGGCGCGATTTTGATGGCAACTTCCGTGGCTCGGGCTTCCGAAACGAATCAAAGTGTTTGCGTGGCTCGGGCGATGAACCCGAACCTGAATAACCTGAATATGCGCGTGGTTTAGTGTACAAATCAGAATGCATTTATGTTTGCATATGTATATACACAGTTAAAAGAATTTAAGTTCACTAGTTATTCATAAAACTCGTCATTTGATTCTTAAGAAACAAGTGCCCATGTCATGTTGTTTTAGTTCTGATAATTTGCATGCCATTGAATAACAATGCATATATGTTGCGTTCATACGTTAACTAATTACCGTTACAGTCAGTTTTGGATTCTATAACGGTATATAATAATTAGTATTCCGACTTTGAATGGTACGCTTGTCCGTCCTTGAAAAATTCAAATCCTTTTGTAGCCTTAGGCTCGTCAAGGATAGGTCGGTGCGAGAAGTGGTGACAAGTAAACGTCTGTTTGTTACTATAAATAAGGTTTTTTTTTTTTTATCAATCAAGCATATACTATATTTCAAGCATTGTCGATGGAGTTTGGTGCGATTCGCAACATCTGCTAGGAAGATATGCTATTTCGAACAATTCAGTAGAGAAGACTGTGCAATGATAGGCGTATGCGACACGTGGTGCTAAATTAACGTCCATTTCAAACAATGTTTCTTGTGATCTTTCAATGAATACTATATTTTTAGCAGTGTCGAACAAGTTTGGTGCAATCCGCAGCATCTGGTAGGAAGATATGCTGCTCTGAACATTTCAGCTGTGAAGACTGTGCAATGTGTCAGAAACTAGCAGCAGGAATGAATGAACTATGAAACAGTTTGGTACAAGTACTAACCCTAACTGGGTTGTACCCCATATTGGCTACCCCAGTACAACCTACAAATCACAATGTTCTGACACACCCCCATAGGCAAGGTGGGGGAGTACAAGGAGTCACAGAAAGCAAGGCAAGCTCAGGGCGGATCACTTAGTCACCACACATTCTGAGCACAAGCAAATGGCCACAAGGCCAGTTCACATGCAGAGTTATATAAAACAAAGCAAACAGTACAGTGATCACCACCTAGCAAGTGCAAGCATGCATATGTATATATTTATATATATATATATATATATATAGATCACAGTACAAGCAAAGTCATGCAGTGAGCAAGTCCGCAAACGTAGGCACGAGGCCTAAAGCAGTACAGAGACGCTGATGATCACCAGACGGAAGTGCCTTGGTGAATATATCAGCTGTGTTGGCCCGAGTGGCCATGTAAGCAAGACGAAGCTGGCCACGCTGCTGCAACTCTTGAGCAAGGAAGTAACGCAGAGCGATGTACTTTGTTCTGTGAGAACGGAAGACGAGCGGGTAGACTGAAAAGAAACAGAGCCGGAACCAAGGCTGAACGTGTAACCCTGTGACGACCGCTGCGTAGCCAGGTCGTCAACCCTAGAGGCGTCTGATTGTTCGTGAGGACAACTCGACCTCCTCCTCCAAGCACCAGCCCCATGCCCGATGTACTGCACAAGTAGCACAGCACCCTCTTAGCAGCCTCCCAGTGCTCTCGCCGGTGTCTCCCAGGCGCAACGTAGCGAGCCAGGATGCTAAGAGGGTACGTAAGGTTAGGTCGCATGCATGTGATAAGGTACGTGAGGCAGCCCACAAGCTCTGGATACGGGCCACTCGGCTCTACGGACTCGTCCGAAGGTGGATCTGAGAGAGAGTGACCAGTAGGCAGAGAAGTGCACTTTGGTGGGGAGAACTGGAAGCCGAAGCGCTGAAGGACCTGCTGCACCATGTATGACTGAGTCAGGGTGATGGTGCGTCGTGCTCTGTCCCGGGTGATCTGCAAGCCAAGATAGCTGTGCAGCTTACTCAGGTCTGTGCACGTGTGTCTCTTCTGTAGCTCCGACTTCACAAGGGCCAGTGCCTCAGTGTCAGCAGTGGCAAAAACCAAGTCGTCGACGTACACGAGGATATATAACGGCGGCAACAAAGTGACGGTGCGCAGAAACAGTGACGGGTCAGCAGTGGAAGGAGCAAACCCAAGAGCCGCAAGTGTCGTCCTCAGTGTGTCGTGCCACTCACGAGGCGCCTGGCGGAGACCGTAGACTGGCCGCCGGAGGCTCCACTGGGTACCAGCAGGAAACGACCCAGTGAAGCCAGGAGGGCAACGCAGCCAGATCTCCTTGTTCAGGCTGCCCTCTAAGGACGCTGTGCTGAAGTCAAGAGAGTGAAGCTCATAGTCACGCTGAGCGGCAACGTGAAGCAGCACCCGAAGAGTGGTCATCTTCGAGGTAGGGGAGAAGGTCTGGAAGAAGTCAACTCCATGTCGTCGACTGAAAACTCGTGCAACGTAACGAGCCTTGAAGACAGGCGGAGAACCCGACGGCCGCTTCACCCTGAAAATCCACATGCCATCGACTATGTTCGCCCCAGGAGGGGGAACTGCGTCGACGTAAGTGCCTGTGGACTTCCATGATGCCATCTCTGCGTCCATGGCTGTCTAACACTTAGAGGAGTAGGGACCCGTGATCGCCTCTGCGTAAGAGCGCGGGGTCGGGATGTCCAGTGCATCCGAGTCTCCCTCAGGTGCAAGCAGCCAGGCCACGAGATGAGGTACAGCAGCCGCAAGACACTCAAAGTCCTCCTGCCTGTCATCAAGGACGTCCGTGCCAAGAGCACACTCACCCCCGATAGATGGAGGACAGACAGACTCAGACTCAGCAACAAGACTGGCGGCGTAGTCTAGACGACACGCAGCAGCAAAGTCCACAAGCTCAGCAACTAAGGTAGATGCGTCAGTAGACTCAAACGACGGGTCAGTGACAACAGTAGCCAGGAGACGTATGACTGTAGGGCTGGCTGCACGAACATGGTCAGACTCAGGGTCCGGAACGTCAGGAAGAGAGGACGCAGGGGGAGACGGCAGAGGGACGCGTTGTGTAGCAAAGGAAGGACGAAGTGCCATAGTGTGAGTACCTAGTACAGGAGGAGAACGCGGACGCAGGACACGAGGAGCACGGCGAACAGTGCAAACAAGGGAGGCAGGACGAGACGCAGGCTCACGACGCTCTGTAAGGGAGAACGGCTGTTCAGTGTAACGAGGCGGGGCAGGCAGCGGTGAGTCCAGGGTGGTGGACGAAGGAAGACCGAGAACCTGACGAAGCACCGACTCGGGCAGAAGGTCGGACAGCTGCGGCGGCGGCAAGAAAAACGGTCGCTGCTGCACAGGGCCTCCAGCTCCAGCACCTCCAGCTCCAGCACCTCCAGCAGCAGCGCCTCCAGCACTAGTGCCTGCAGCTCCAGCGCCTCCAGCTCCAGCACCTCCAGCTCCAGCACCTCCAGCTCCAGCGCCTCCAGCTCCAGCGCCTCCAGCTCCAGTGTCTCCAGCTCCAACGCCTCCAGCTCCAGCGCCTCCAGCTCCAGTGCCTCAAGCTCCAGCACCGTCAGCTCTAGCGCCTCCAGTACCAGTGCCCGCAGCTCCAGCGCCTCCAGTGCCAGGGCCTCCAGCTCCAGCACCTCCAGCCCCCGCTCCTGGAGCTCCAGCGCCCCCGGCGCCAGTGCCTCCAGCTCCAACGCCTCCAGCTCTAGCAATGCGACTCCGAAGGCGGGTGCGCCGAGCAAACCACTTGCGCAGCTGCCATGGCGAGAGAGGCTCTCGCTGGCTAGATCGCTGCAGCGAGGCACTCGGAGGACCACCAGTAGACGCAGCACTCCCAGGCTCAGCACCCCCAGGCTCAGCACCCTCAGACGCAGCACCCCCAGGCTCAGCAACCTCAGGCTCAACACTCTCAAGCTTTGCAGCTCCAGCTCCAGCGCATGCAGCTCCAGCGCCTATAGCTCCAGTGCCTCCAGCTCTAGGGCCTACAACTCCAGCAGAGCGTCCCCCAGGCTCAGCACCCTCAGGCTCAGCACCCCCAGGCTCAGCACCCTCAGACGCAGCACCCCCAGGCTCAGCAACCATAGGCTCAGCACCCCCAGGCCCCGCACCCGCAGGCTCAGCACCCCCAGACGCAGCACCCCGAGCAGCACCACCCCCAGCAGCACCAGAGTCACTAGTGACCTTGACAGGCTTAGCCAGGGAAAGTGGGTCTGTCTGAGAGACACCTGAAGGAGCAGGACCCTGAAGGGGAGTGGGTCTACCGGAAAGGGACCTAGCGCGAGGATGAGCAGCGGGGGGGGGGGGGGGGAGAGGGGCAGTGCGGTAGGGGAAGAGACGGTAGAAGGGAACCGACTCGTCAAACGTGACGTCCTGTGAGGTTAGAATACGGCGCGAGGTGGGGTGGTATAACCGCCAGCCAGGCGCGTCAGGGGGAAAGCCAAGGAAGACGTAGGGAATGGCACGCGAGGAGAGCTTGTCCGCGGTGGTATCGCGGACAAAGGCACAAGAGCCCCAGACCCGGAAGCGCGACACATCGCCAACCTCCCCCGTCCAACGCAATGTGGGCGAGGTCTCCGGCAAGGAGACACGGGGCCAGAGGTTGAGCTAATGCACAACGTACCATGCGAACTGCAAACGGCCACAGAAAATGGGGAGCAGCCGCATGGATCATGGAGGTACGAGCGACCTCCATGACTAAGCCAATGCGGCGCTCAGCAACCCCATTCTGCTGCGGGGAGGCCGAAAGCGTGAACGACTGGAGGATGCCCTCCCCATGACAAAAGTCCCGCAAGAGGTCGGAGGAGAACTCACCACCTCTGTCAGAGTGCAGACGCAGGACAGGAAGGAGCTGGAGCTCGCGCAGCTGGAGACGGACAGCTCGGATCCAAGGGATCAAGACATCAGGGACCTCCCCCTTGGTGCGCAAGGGGAAGACCGAGGTGTAACTGTCAGAATCCCAGTCACTAACCACTGGGATAAAAGGGCTTGTTTGTATAGCGGGTGAGTGCGCCCATAACCCCCCAGGCCAACATGCCTGTAACCCTTCCCTAGGATCATCGGGGATCCCCAGTGGACCTCTGACACCCCCCCGCACTGGGATGCCCGAGGTGCACACACCGGGATTCGAACCCGAGACCTTCGCTCTGATACCATGTCAGAATCCCAGTCACTAACCACTGGGATAAAAGGGCTTGTTTGTATAGCGGGTGAGTGCGCCCATAACCCCCCAGGCCAACATGCCTGTAACCCTTCCCTAGGATCATCGGGGATCCCCAGTGGACCTCTGACAGTAACGCGAGTAGTCGTCAACAACCAGCAGAATATATTGCTCGCGGCCCTGTCCTTGGACGCGGGCTGGGCCCCACACGTCCATGTGGAGAGTCTGCAGGGGAGCAGTCGTCGGGGGAAACGAGGAGGAGTGAGGAGCGGCGCGCTGCCGCCCCACAACGCAAGGAAGGCAGGGCGAGGCAGGCGAGCACGGGAGAGGGGCCAGAGACCTGGGAAGACCAGACACAAGGAGGCGGGTGTGCATGCCACGGAGGCGTGGCAGAGAGGGGTGACCAAGGCGGTGGTGCCAAAGGAGAGTCTGGTGCGACAGGAGGCGACACGAGCAGGGGGCTGAGACCTGACCTGACGAGGACACCTGAGCAGGCGCAGCTACCTGGGGAGGCTTAGTAGTCAGTGTGTACAGGCTCGACCCAGGCCGACGGGTGAACGTGGCTAGGTGACGGCCAGTCCGGGAGCATGTACACATTGCCACACGCTGGCCTCCAGGGGTAAAGGTATCAACCCATGCATCCTGAAGGACTGCGTTACTCACCAAGTTCATCGAGAACGAGGGGAGGTGGAGACTTGACAGTGAGCTGGACGGGACCGCCAGACATGGGAGAACAGTGGAGGAACGTGCAAGAACCGGGCCCTTAGAGGGGTAAGCTAGTGAGACTGAAACGGGTTGAGGGAGTAGTGTGACGGTGGTACTGTCGCGAAAGAAACAGGGGGAAGCACATGAGTCAAGCGTGAAGGTGTGCAAGGCCTCAGCAGGAGCAGTACCAGAGAGAGCAGACTCACTAGCACCTAGAGCAGCAGCCTCTATACTAAGGTCGGGCAGCACACACAGGTAACAGTCACCCTCAGTACCAATAGTCAAAGCATACATGGCACCAAGGATAGCGTCATAGTATAGAGAAAATATTTCCACATTGTTCCGAAGCAGCTCTAGCCAGCGGGGGAGCTCAGCCTCGTCGCCAAACTCTGCGCGCCAGGCGTCGCTCAGATAGGAGAAGTAGCGGGACTGGGTATGGCCAACTGTCCCGCAAGTCTGACCAGCCCGATCACCTGTGCGAATGATGTACGGGCAGCGAGCAGTACTCCGAGACGCCCCACGCTGAGCGTACCACTCACGAAGCTGCTGGGACGTAAGGGTCTCGCGCGGACGCCGCTGCAGCTGCATCTGGCCACTGCCAGAAACTCCCCACTGAACAGCTCCACCGCGACTGCCACTACGGCCGCCGCCACCACTCCCACTACTGCCACCGCCGCCGCCACCACTCTCACCGCTACCACGAAGAGAAGTCATAGCGGGCAAAACAAGGAGGCGTGCGACTAGTAGGGCAGCAAGGAAGGCTGGGCGTGCGAGCAGGTACTAGGGTCAGTGCGTAGGGTAGGGCGAGGCGGTGCACGGTCAGGGAAGGGCGGCTTGCGGCCAGAGCAGGGCGGCGCGCGGACAGAGCACCGGCGCACTGCAAATAGGGTGGCGCGCAGGCAAGCAGGAGCGGCGCGCGGCAAGCGAGGCGGCGCGCGGGTCTGCACAGGGCTGCGCGCAGGCAGGCAGGGGCGGCGCGCGGCGGCCAGGGCAGCGTGCGGGCAGAAAACGGGCCGCGCGCGGTTAGCTGGGCGGCGCGCGGGCAGGGCAGGGCGTGCGTAGGGCTGCACGACGCACGGCAGGGCGCGGGCAGCGCGATGCAGGGCAAGGCGGGCGTGGGCGGCGCGACGGGCAGGGTAAAGCGTACGCGCGCGGCGCGACGCAGCCTGGGCGTGTGCGGGGCGGCGCGACGTAGGGCAGGGCGCGCACGGGCGGCACGACGCTGGTTGGGCGCGCGCAGGGCGGCGCGACGCAGGCAGGGCATACGCAGGGGACGCGTGGGCAGGGCAGAGCGCGTGCGGGCGGCGCGACGGGCAGGGCAGGGCGTATGTGCGAGGCGCGACATAGGCAGGGCGCACGTGGGCGGCGCGACGGGCAGGGCAGGGCATACGCGCCGCGCGATGCAGGCAGGGCGTGCATGGGTAGGGCGCGACGTAGGGCAGGGCGTGCGCGGGTGGGGCGCAACGCTGGCAGGGTAGAGCGTGCGCGGGTAGCACTACGCAGGGCAGGGCAGGGCAAAGCAGCGCGACGGGTGGGGCAGCGCGACGGCAGGGTACGATCGGGTGGGCCCTAACGGGAACGGTCCTGGAATAGGACCTGCTTTGAAACCATGTCAAAAACTAGCAGCAGGAATGAATGAACTATGAAACAGTTTGGTACAAGTACTAACCCTAACTGGGTTGTACCCCATATTGGCTACCCCACTACAGCCTACAAGTTACAATATTCTGACACAAGGATATGCATGTGCGACACGTGGTGCCAAATTTATGTCCGTTTGTTATTTTGAACGTGGTTTCTTGTGACCATTCAAGCATTTACTATATCTATAGCATTTTGGAACAAGTTTGGTGTCATTTGCAGCATCTGGTAGGAAGATATGACGTTTCGCGCAATTGAGCAGAGAAAGCTGTGCAAGGATAAGCATGTGCGATATGTAATGCCAAATTATCATCCGTTTGCTATTTTGAAAGAGGTTTCTTGTGACCATTCAAGCATTTACTACATTTATAGCATTTTGGAACAAGTTTGGCGCCATTCGCAATACCTAGTAGGAAGATATGACGTTTCGAACAGTTAAGCAGGGAAAAACATGCAAGGATAGGCCTGTGCGACACGTGGTGCCAAATTATCGTCCGTTTGTTATTATGAACAATGTTTCTTTTGACCACTCAAGCATGTACTATATATACATATATATCACTTTGGCACAATTTTGGCGCCATTCGCAACATCTGGTAGGAAGATATGTTGTTTCGAACAATTGAGCAGGGAAAACTGTGCAAGGATAGGCCTGTGCGACACTTGGTGCCAAATTAACATCCATTTGTTATTTTAAACAAGGTTTCTTGTGACCATTCAATCATTTACTATATTTATAGCATTTTGGAACATTTTGTGCCATTCGCAGCCTTTGGTGTAGGAACATATGACGTTTCGAACAATTGAGCATGGAAAACTGTGCAAGGATAGGCCTGTGCAACACGTGGTGCCAAATCATCGTCCATTTGTTATTTTGAACAAGGTTTCTTGTGATCATTCAAGCATTTACTATATATATAGCATTGTCGAACAATTTGGTGCCATTCCCAGCATCTGGTATGAAGATATGACGTTTCGAACAATTGAGCAGGGAAAACCATGCAAGTATTGGCTGCACTAATGTTCGGAACAATAGATCTTCCTACCACGTGCTGCGAATGGAACCAAACTTGTCCTGAATGCTTGCACTATACTAGAATGTTCACTTGATCGAAAGAATCTTTGTAAAAAAATAATCAACGGACGTCGAAATGGCACGACGCCTCGCACATGCATATCCTTGCACAGTTTTCCCTCCTCATTGTTCGAAACAACATATCTTCCTACCGGATGTGGCGAATGGCATCACACTTTTCCCACATGCTTGGAATATACAAGAATATTTGAATGATTAAAATAAACCTTGTTTGAAATTAACAAACGTATGCCTGGGGGCATCGTCTGAGGCGCCGGCCAGTGGCATCGTCGGCTGCCGGTAAGGCGCCAAGATCGTCGACAAGGACGTGAAGCTGTCGACAACAGGGGAGCAGCAAACAGGGGAGCCGCCGGTCGAACAGGAGGCACCAGCAGGGGTTCAGTTGACAGGGGAGCAGCAGACGGGACAGTCGAGAGGGGAGCAGACGGTTGAAGATCCAACGCTGGTCCACGACGAGGACGTCGACGAGAAAGGGGAGATGTCGGCAGGAGAAGAGTCCACCGACAGTGATGTGGTTGAAGTTTTGGTTGAGAAGCCTGATCCTCAGCTAAGTCACTCTGGTCAAGCTCATCGGCTGCTCGCGTGGCTGTGCTACTACGCGTGTTTGCGACCGGCTGCCTTCAACACACGGTGTACGACAACGCTGATGATGACCTGCTGTACGACAATGCCGAGCAGGACGTCAGCTTGCCGGAGCTCGACCCCGACATGCATGCCGACCCCGAGCACCGCTGGGACATCGCGATGATGACGGTGAAGGAGGCGCTGGCGAGCTGGAAGGGCGAGGCACTGAAGGTCGCCACGGAAGAGGAGATCCGCAGCCTTATCAGCATGGGCACCTGGGAGCTGGTCGAACGCCCACGTGGGGTGAACATTATGAAGAACACGTGGGTGCTGACGACCAAGTACCGCATCGACGACACCGTCAAGCGCGAGAAGGCGAGGCTGGTTGTGAAGGGCTTCACGCAGGTGTACGGCGCCGACTACGACGAGATGTACTCGCCGGTCAGCAGCTACGTCACGCTGTACATGTACCAGCCGGACTACTTCGACGATGGGACCGGCCGGGTGTGTAAGCTGCTGAAGAGCCTCTACGGGCTGAAGCAGTGACTGCTGTTGTGGTACATGGCTCTCGATAGTGTGCTGCTAGGCGCTGGGTGGAAGAAGAGCCAGGTCGACACGGCGCTCTACTTCAAGGCCGGCGACGATGGAGTGACCTGCTGGGTGCTGGTCTACGTCGACGACCTGCTCGCTGCAACCAGCAGCACCGCGATGCTGAAGGAGCTGCTAGAGGCCGCCTTCGAGCTGCGCGAGATCTCGCCGGTCGTGAAGTACCTCGGGCTGGAGATCGTGCGCGATAGGCTAGCGAGGAAGTTGTGGCTGCACCAGCAGGGCTACGCCGACAAGCTGCGCAGGCGCTTCATCAGCGAGGAGCAGACCGAGCGCATCTTGAAGACGCCGGTCTCGGTCGACGCCTACGCCGAGCTGACATTCGACGACGAGGAGGCGCAGGAGCGCGAGGAGGAGGAGTACCGGCAGAAGGTTGGCTCGCTGCAGTTCGCGGCGACGACGACGAGGCCGGACATTGCGTTCGCCTGCAATAAGCTGGGGAGCGGCCTCATGGTGAGGAGCGACCAGCGTTGGCGTAAGGTCGACCGCTGCCTCGGAATTTGGTGGTGGGCAAGAGTTGCTGGAGCTGATCGGCTACGCGGGCGACAAGTAGAACCGTACGAGCACGGGCAGTTACGTGTTTGTCTTTGGAGGGGCCGCGGTCTCTTGGTCGAGCCAGCGCATCAAGTGCGCGACACTCTCCTCGACCGAGCCAAAGTACGTCGCGGCCATGGACATTTGCAAGGAGGGGCGTCGACTTCGCTTCCTCCTTGCAGAATTCAAGCTGCTCGACGCTGGTAAGCCAACCACCTTCCGCTTGGACAACAAGTCGGCCATCACGGTCGCTGAGGGCTTGGGGCTGACGGGCAACCTCAAGCACATGGAGCGACGCTATGCCTGGCTGCAGCACATGGTGAGGTGCGGGAAGTTCGTACTGAAGTACATCCCGACCACCGAGCAGCCGGCAGACTTCCTGACAAAGGTGCTGCATTTTCCGGCCTTCAACTGGTGCTCCGTCGCAAGCGGCCAAGTGAGCCTGTCCAACATCGGCGACGGGGATGACGAGGTGCAGCAGTAGGTGCCATGCCCTTCTGCACGGCTGGTGCGGTAACGGCGTGCTGTGTGTAGGGTGCACGCCGAGGACGAGTTCTCTCCATGGAGTTCTGTCGTGTGGGCTGGGGGCCCAAGCGTGAGCATGACAGGGGAGTGTTAACGGGAATGGAGTGTTGGCCCCGCCCTCGCTTGGGCAACGCCGACGACTTGGTTGGATGTGAGGGAGAAGCAGCCGACTATTCGCAGTGAGGGAGCTGTTCGACGGGCTTCGTCAAGCTGCATGGATCACTGTGGTCTTGCTGTCAACGACGGATGCTCGACAGCCTTCTTCTGCGGGGCAGGAAGACGAAGTGGTCGTCGACTTGCACAGGCCTGTCACGGGGCTGGAGCCGTCGACCAGGGAGCTCAACAGCTGTAGCTAACTGGGCTGGTCGATGGGTGGGCCATCGACAAAGAGGAGCGGTTCGATAGGGAGGTCGACGGAGCAGTCCGTCGACCTGACAAGCGAGCAGCCGTTGACGAGGGGAGCTCGGCTACAACAGCTGACAGTGCTGGTCGACAGAGGGGTCCGTCGACCATGGTGTTGCTCGACAGGAGCAGTGGTTAACCAGAGCATTTGGTGGTCAACCAGAGGCACCTGATAGTCAACCAGAGGCACCTGGTGGTCGACCAGAGGCACCTGGTGGTCGATTAGAGTACCTGGTGGTGTCCAGGTCGACCAGGTAACCTGCTCGGCGAGTTCTGCGGAGGCACGTGAACATCGTCGAGGTCGCGGCAGGTCGCGTTTCTGCAGTGCTGGCGTTGCTCCTCTACGCAACGTTGGTAGGCGGTCGATCAGGCAATGCTGGTGGTTGACCAAGCAAGCCGCAGTGTTGCTAGGTGCCTGATGTAGTCATTTCTGTCTTTGCTTGTTCAATCTTTGTGTAATGCAAACTTTGCCTAGTGAAACTCTTGCCGATTTCTCCCGTGAATGCGCAAGTGCTAAGGAACTAATCAAAGCTACGATAACACCTAATAGTTTGTGCCAACCCCCCCTAGTCTAGCTCACTACCTTGTAGAGTGCTTCTCAGCAGGAGAATGGTCGGGCGTTGTACGTGTTATGCAGGTGCGCGGTTAGGAATTTAGATTTTTTCCTTACAATAATGCATGATCTAATCTATATAATATGGGTTTGGCTAGGTAAAACAAGCTGTATGATGAACAGAGTACACCAAATACTGCATAGTTTTCTTCTCAAACCCCCATAAGAGCGTGGGTTGATCGGTGCCACTCCTAGTTTCACCAAGTGTTCAATCGACGGCTTTCCGCTTTCTACGCAACTCCAGATATCCACCCCCGACCTGCTTTTTTGCCACGCAACAGGCGAGCGTGCTGGACGATTTTTAATATGGGTTGTCGATCCTGCCGAACTCAATCTATCCCAGAATCGTGACCATAGAACCTAACAACCAATCCAGTTTGAGTCCCCCTTCATTCTCTCGTCGTTCCTCCGACTCGATATTTCTACTGTGTGCTCCCATTTCTGTTCAATCATCCCTTCAACCTTGACTTCAATCCTCATATTGTGAACATAGACTGACAATTCCCAACTAGCATTCGTCCCCATGACACTTTTTCTCACGCTATTCTTCATTTTCGGCTCATCGTAAGCATTGGCGACACCTTCCACGGTGGATCGCGACCTGCGGGTTCCACACAGTCGCAACGGTAGGCTTGTATCGTGAGCCTTCGCGTAGTTTGCTGTGAAACAAGTAGTCTTGTTCATGCCTTTCCTCTTGTTCTAGTTCTTGTTTCCAACTTGAACAATTTTCTCAAGTATCCCTCTCCCCCCGTTTCCTTTTTTTACATGTAGCGGCGCGCGGAAATTCCACCCTTGCGCCATATGCGCTGTGCTATCGTTCTCCCACAAGATGTAGGCGCCGCTGTCGCGCAGGCCGCCGCTGGCCTGAACCCTCCCGTCGCTCAACTACGCGCTGGGTGGCACCCCACAGCTGCGCAGGCCAGCGCTGCTTGTCGCGCCACTGCTGTGCATGCCAGCGCTGACGTGCACTGAGATGTCGCGCACCTAGCGCTGGGCTGCACCCCGCAGTCTCCGCGCCCAGCCTCCCTTCGTTCCGCTCACCCATCCCTTTCCGCGCTGCGATTCCCCACGCCTGCAGCACATTGGTGGGCAATGATCGCAATGCGTGCATGGTGGAGCTGCTGCAGTTGTGAGCGCGGCGATTTGTGATCTTGAGCAGGTGAGTGTAGTGTGGTGAGTAGAACGAGTGTAGCTAGGAGCTGTGGGGCCCTGCTTGTGCCGCTGCCGTCATGTTCCCTCTCCCGCGCTACATCTCTCTCCCCTCCCAACCATCCGCCCTCATGTTCTCATGCGCCTGCCTCAGTTGCTCCCCAACAATGCGCTCCCACCCCCCATCCCCTCAGGGCGGCGACGTGTTGGGACTTTTCCTTCTCAACCTGTCTACCCTTTCCCCTCCTTCTGCCACTCTTCCCCGCCTCCTCCCCTTCCCCTTCTTCTCCCCCCTTATTTGCGCCCACCAGAGTCTATCTTCCGCCCTGCCTCAGGTGGCCGCTACTCCGCCCATCCCTCCCCCACCCCCATGCCTCACTCTTTCCCCCCCCCCCCCCTCTTCCCCCCCCTCTTCCCCCCCCTCCCCCCCCTCCATGAGTCAACACCATGTATTGCAACTAGCCTGCCCGTGGTTCCAGCAGGACCTCTTTCCAGGCAGATGGAGGTAAGTGCCCATTTTATTCCCTTTAGTTAGTTAGTTAGTTTTTTTTTTTTTTTTGTCATTGGGCATCAAATGAAATGTTGCTGACTTCCTAACTTGTTTCTCTATGTGCAGGTTAAATATAAACTGAAGGTTTGATAAGGAGCTGTTGTTGATAATGACTACTAGGTCAAACATTTAACTAGTTGTACTGCATATCCCAGTAGGTTGTGCCAAATAATCCTGGATGCAATATGTGTGTTTTTTATAAACCATAATTTCGAACAAGTACATCAAGCAAATAAACGCTAAACACAAACAAAGCATTGTACAGTAACCAGGATGTATTTAATAATCATGTTATAGACCAATATCGTAGTTACCAGGTTATTTTGATGGGCGAGGTCGTCTGTAACGCGAATGTGAAACCGAAGGATCATAGTACACGTGTCGAAGCATCGACAGTCAGATCTTGTGGTGGTTTACTGTTGTTGATGAATGTGATTAATGACTTTGTTTTTAATATTATCGACACATAGTTGTAGCGAGTTGGTTCGTAGCGGAGAATTCCGCATCAATTTCAGCTTACAGAAATCAGACATGTGGACACTATCGTTTTTTTTTCATCCACACAGAAATGAGTAACCGTTTTCGGTAAAACGCCCGCACGGCGTTCGTCAACGAATCTGGAATGTGCCTACATTCTGGGAGAGCCGAGGTTAAAATGCAAGTTGAGATTCAAACTTACCTTCACGATACCCTCAAACATACGTTTGCCGCACCCGCGAACACATGCCGAGCTTCAAACCCTCCGAAAACGTATGTTTCCCATTGTCGTGAACGTAGCTGCTGAAAAACAAACCCCTCGCAACTCTGACGATACCCCAGCGTAGGTTTCTGAAGCACCAATTTTTGAGATGGCCCCTCCGCTTATTTCTGCCATTTTGATTCCGAGTCTCGTTCGCACCGCTGCTTAGGTCGAAATTGCGCTTTCGTTCGCAAATCCTTCACTCCTGACACAATCCCCACACACCTGACACAAATCCCATACACCTGACGTCGAAAATCACATTTTCGTTCTCAAATCCTTTTTTGACATCCTACCGTTCCACTTTGGCAACATGGCAGGACGGAGGAGGAATTTGCCAAGAGCCACGTGGGAGGTGCTGTGATTGTCGCAGTGATGACTGGCGATCCCCATAAAGGTGATGTGGACACTGCGTGCATTGTACATGCACGCATGCATACATGCATACATGCACACATGCACACATGCGTACATGTTTTCATGCACACATGCGTACAAGCATACATGTTTTCATGCACACATGCGGACATGCACACATTCATACGTACATACATGCATGCGTGCATACATACACACTTTCTCACATGCAGACTTGCTCACATGCACACTTGCTCGCATGCACACTTGCATATGTGTACACATGCATACATGTACCCATTCGCGCACGCGTGCACACACACGCACACACATTCACACGCGCACATGAATACAAGATACACCTGGGCTCCGGTAATTTCAGAATGTGGGCACCGAGCCGCGTCCTTGTCGTTTTGCCCTGGGGTTGAAATTGGGGGGAACAAAAAAGTTCCCTCTAATTTCAACACTCTCACGAAAGATTTCGGGGTTTCGGACTCTTCTGAACGGAGCGAAAGCGGTTTTATTCGGTTAAAGGTATCGGAGGGTTGTTGGGAGGACCGAACCGCTCTCAACCAGGAGCCACAGATGACGACAGGGGCCTTGCAATTAGGGGGAATGAAATTATTGGAGCCCAGGTGTACACACACACTGCAACAGTGCGGCAGCCCACTGTTACTGTTGGGCAGCAGCACAGTGCCATACCACCGGCTAGTGGGAGGCTGCAAACTCCCAAACCACGTGAGGTTGAGATTGGCCAGCCTCCCTCCCAGCATTTGGGCGCCCACCTGAAGACACGCAGCCCAAACCACACCCTCGCACGAAAATTACAAAACGCAGAAAAGTCAAGCTCCGACCCCTCGCCAACTTCGCCAACGGTGCTGACAGAATTACAACCCCTTGATACAATTCGTCATCCAGTCCCGCATCGCAATCAATCTTTGAATTTCAAGGCGAGGTTCATTTCTAAGGGTTGAGTTACCAAATGATAAATTCAGAGTGTCGCGACTTGGTAGTGCGACTCGATTTGTGAATGCATCCTATAATATTGTATCTGAAATTGTTGAAGTGACATTGGAAATTCCATAGACATTTCACAGAGCATCTTGTACCCGTTTCTCAAGCCTACTAAGGCTTTTACATCCCTGCTACGTTCGTTTCACACACACACGCAGACACACACGCACGTGCGTGCGTGCGTGTACACATGCACTCATGTAGACGTGCATACGTTTACGAATTCATGCGACATGCATTGGACTCAACTAACATTGCACATGCAAATCTGACCGCATGCTTTTCCAGGCACGCACACTTCCGTGCACATGTGCAAGCTATGCGCTTTCATGTGGCTCACCCGTCACGTTCTCCCTCACACTATTCCATGTGTTGTTACCGCTTGCTCGCTCCCACTCGTCCGTGTGTTTGTGTCGTGCGTCCCTCGCCCCATCACTCCTCACCACGCCAGGTGCCAGTGAGAAGCGTAGCAACTTTTTGGACGTCTTGAGGAGAAAGTTTCAGCCCGACACGCCCCTCGTCGTGGTGCGCCCAGCCCATCGCTCTACCTGCCATTTCATCCCTGCCCGTCCCATCCATCGCGTCACGCCCCTACCGTCCCGTCAGTCGCGTCGCGCCCCTGTCGTCCCGTCCGTTGCGTCGTGCCTGGCCGCCACGTCGCGCTCGTCCCATCCGTCTCGTTGCGTCGCCTGGCACCATCCCGTCCCGTCGCGTTGCTTCTGCTGCACCCGTCCCGTCCTACCTGCTGCGCAGTGCCACGCCGCGCGCGTCCCGCCTTGCCTGCCGCGCAGCGCCGCGCCGCGCCGGTCCCGCCCTGCCTGTCGCGCAGCGCCGCGCCGCGCGCGCCCCGTCATGTCCAGCTCTGCCGCGCCGTGCCACGCCCGTCACGTCCCATCGCGCCGTGCCAGTGCCGTCCGTCCCCTCGCGTGTCCCGTTCCGCCCTACCCTACCGTCCAGTAGCGCCCTAGGCTTTACGCACTGTCCATCACGCCCTACTCAGCCCCACTTGGCGTTTAGGGTTTCGGCAGTTCTAGTTCTCACCTTTTCACTATAGATATGGCGACCCCTAGGGTCCTGCGCTTTGACGCCGAGGGTAGGCCGCTCGAGTTCTCGCTCTGGCTCTTGTGTGTGCGTCGCCTCTTAGAGAGTCAGGTCCAGGCAGACGAATCTCTATGGGCGCACGCTTCCGGTGACCTTCCTGCGCCCGCCAACCCTGCACCCTTAGGCGCTAACGCCAGCACTGCAAATAGAGACCATTATGCATGCTAGCGTGCTGACCTGACAGCGTGGAAGTCGCGTGACGCTGCGGCCTGCATCGCCCTCAGCAGCCTCCTCCCTGAGTCTGAGGAGACCCACTTCACTCAGGTTCGCACGGCTAGTGAGTTCCTGACTGCGATCAAGGCCCGCTACGCTACTCCAACCGCTGTTTCTCTTGGTCGATTGTTCCTCCCGTTCCTGTTTTCTGACCTAGCCTTGTTTGAGCGCTCTGCGGACTTCATTGCTCACCTGTGCTTGCTTGATTCTAGCTACCGTGCTGCTTGCACCAACGTACAGCTTGCACTGCTCCCTCCCCCCATGGCGATTACTATCTATTTCATCGCCACTAGCCTCCCTGACCGCCTTGCCTCGGTTCGTGACGCGCTTCTTTTGAAGCACCCTAGCGAGCTCACTATCGAGGTCCTTGAGTCTGCCCTCAAGGACGTCGAGAGCAACCTCCGCTCGGTAGCCTTCGCCTCTGGTGCTGTGCCCCCGCCACTGTTTCACGGGTGCATTGTCCCTTAGCTGCCCACCTTCATTGCCTCCCTCGCCACTGCCGCTACTGACGTGACCGTAGCTACTGTTACGACTTCTTCGCGGTCTAGGGGTAGGAGTGGCAGGAGGGGCGGTCAGGGTGTCGGCGGTGGTGGCGGAGGCGGCGGAGGTGGCGTGGCGAGCGGCGGTGGCGGGAGTGCAGGGGTTGGAGGAGCGTCTTGTGCAGCGGCTAGTGACTCCCCTCTTGCAGCTGGTGGAGGTGACGCTCGCGTTTGTCAGGCACCTAGTGGTCTGCCAGCTGCAGGTGCTGGAGTGGTGGCTTGGTTCCTGGCTCAGCAGCAGCAGCAGCAGCCACTCCTCTCGCAGCAGCCACAGCAGCAGCAGAGGCAGCAGCAGGTTCCGGGGCAGGGGTCAGGACCGCGTCAGTTGTCGCGCGGTGCCGTTCACCCTCTCTGCACCTACCTCGTTCAGATAGGTACTCAGCGAGGCCTCCCCTGTGGCCGCAGCCACCCACCGGGTCAGTGCTTTGCTCAGCTCACTGACACACTTCGTGCGGCCTACGGCGTTGACGGCCCTGCCCCTGACTGGCCTCCCCTTGTTCAGACGTACAGCCCCGCTCTGTGGGGCATGTCTGCTTCTCAGTTGCTTGATCTCTTAGGAACTCCTCATGCTATGTATGCTGTTGTTGACTCTAGTGCTTCTGACTCTGTTTACTCGAGTGTTGTTAGCTTAGGTGCTAGTGTTGCTGAGGTGCCTGTTGCTAGTGTAGGTACTTGTGTAGACACTAGTCCAGGAGCTGCTCCGGAGGACGCTTCGCTGTCTTTCACTCTGGACTCCGGAGCTTCGCACTGTTTCTTCCGCGATCAGACGACGCTTACTCCGCTTCCTGCGCCGGTCTCTGTAGCACTGGCTGATCCCACTTCGAGACCAGTCACTTCTCGCTACACTACGACGATTCCCTGCCCAGCTATTCCCTCGGGTTTCCTGACAAGCTTCCACGTCCCCTCGTTCTCTAGGAACTTGGTGGGCGTGTGGCCGCTCATGAATAGTGACGTGGGTGTTTGGATTGAGCCTTCTCGGGAGACTGCAATTTGTGTAGATGGTGACACGGACGCGCCTTCGGCCACCTTTACCGCTGAGCCGGGCTCTGGTCTCTACACACTTCCCACAAATCCCCGAGGGCTGCAGCAGCAGCAGCGGCAGCAGTAGCAACAACATCAGCAGTAGCAGTAGGCGTAGAAGCAGCAGCTACTACCCCCCGTCAGGTCCCCGCGTCTTACAAGGTTGCCGCGTCTCACCAGGTAGCTGTGTCTGGTCAGGTTCCCGTGTCTGGTCCAGTTGCTGCGTCTTGCTCCTGCCGGTCGCTTGCCCACCCCACCGTTTTGTGGCACCACCGGCTGGGGCACCCGTCCATTCCTCGCCTGCGCGCTATGTCTAGTCAGCGTCTTGTCTTAGGCCTCCCGCGTGTCTTGCCGTCGCTGCCGCCTTCGCTTGCACCACCTTGCGGTCCCTGCGTCGAGGGTCGGCTGCGCGCCACCCCTCACTCCTCCTCCCTTCGTCCGGCCACCGAGCCCTTTGAGACTCTCCACTTGGACGTCTGGGGCCCCGCCTCTTGCCCTGGCCTTGAGTGAGAGAGTTTCTTTCTGGTGGTCGTTGACGACTACTCCCGCTACACCACAGTGTTCCCCCTGGCAAAGAAGTTTTAGGTGACTTCTACGCTGATTCAGTGGTTACTTACGACTGAGGACACTCGTGGTCGTCGTGTCAGCTGTCTTCACTCCGACCGCGGGGGTGAGTTTCGCTCCGGCATTCTTGCTGGATTCTGTCGCGAGCAGGGCATTCGTCAGTCCTGGACACTTCCATGGTCCTGATAGTAGAATGGGGTTGCTGAGCGCCGCATAGGCTTGGTCATGGAGATCGCCCGCACCTCCTTGACTCACGCCCGTGCCCCCCATATTTTGTGGCCCTACGCGGTTCGGTACGCCACTCACCAGTTGAACCTCTGGCCACGTGTCTCTTGGCAAGAGGCTTCACCGACCAGTCTTTGGACCGGGTCCCCTGGTGCTGCGTCGCGTTTTCGTGTCTGGGGTTGCTTGGCACTTGTTCGCGACACCTCCGCGGACAAGATCTCGCCTCGCGCCATTCCCTTGTTCGCGCCATTCACTGCCCACCAGCAGCCTCAGTACCCCCAGGCGCAGCACCCCGAGCAGGACCACCCTCAGCAGGACCTGAGTCACCTGTGACCTCAACCGGCTCAGTCAAGGGAGGAGGGTCTACCTGAGACACACCTGAAGGAGCAGGACCTGGAGCGGGGAGGGGGTCTACCTGGGGAGGACCTGGAGCGAGAAAGAGCGGCGGGGGGGGAAGAGGGGCAGTGCGGTAGGGGAAGAGACGGTAAAAGGGGACCGACTCGTCAAAGGTGACGTCCTGGGACGCAAAGACACGGCGCGAGGCGGGGTCGTAAAACTGCCAGCCAGGCGCGTCAGGAGGAAAGCCAAGGAAGACACAGGGAATGGCGCGAGCAGAGAGCTTGTCCGCGGTGAGATCGCGGACAAAGGCACGAGCACCCCAGACCCGGAATCGCGACGCATCGCCAACCTCCCCCGTCCAACGTAGTGTGGGCGAAGTCTCCGGCACGGAGACACGGGGCCAGAGGTTGAGCTGATGCGCGGCGTACCGGACCGCAAACGACCACAGAAAATGGGGGGCAGCCGCATGGATCATGGAGGTACGAGCGACCTCCGTGACTAAGCCAATGTAGTGCTCAGCAACCCCATTCTTCTGCGGAGAGGCCGGAAGCGTGAACGACTGGCGGATGCCGTGCTCCTCACAGAAGGCTCGCAAGAGGTCGGAGGTGAACTCACCACCTCTGTCAGAGTGCAGACACAGGACAGGAAAGTCCGACTGGAACCGCTCGCGAAGCTGGAGACGAACAGCGCGGATCCAGGGGATCAGAACAGCAAGGACATCCCCCTTGTCGCGCAAGGGGAAGACCGTGGTGTAACGCGTGTAGTCGTCGACGACCAGCAGGAAGTACCGCTCGCGGCCCTGACCCTGGACGCGGGCTGGGCATCACACGTCCAGGTGGAGAGTCTGCAGTGGAGCCTCTGTGGGAGGGAACGAGGAGTGAGGAGCGGCGCGCTGCCACCCCTCGACGCAAGGAATGCAGGGCGGCGCAGGCGAGGGAGGAAGGGCAGGCAGAGACCTGGGAAGACCAGAGACCAGGAAGCGAGAGTGCATGCCACGAAGGCGGGGCAGGGAGGGGTGACCAAGGCGGTGGTGCCACAGGAGAGTGTCGTGCGACAGGCGGCGACACTCACACTGGGTAGCTACCTTAGTAGACGCGTACAGCTGAGGAGACAAAGGGGTGTAGCGCGACACAGTGGTGAGGGTGTACAGACTGGACCCAGGCTCACGTGTGAACGTGGCCAGGTGGCGGCCAGTCTTGGAGCACGTGCAGATCGCCACACGCTGTCCTCCAGGAGTAAAGGTGTCAACCCAATGATCCTGAAGGACGGCATTGCTCACCAGGTTCGTAGAGAACGAGGGGATGTGGAGACCTGACAGCTCACCGGACGGGACCGCCGGACACGGGAGCACAGTGGAGGAACGAGCAAGCACTGGGCCCCCAGAGGGGTCAGCCAGTGAGACAGGGACAGGTGCAGGGAGTGGTGTGACTGTGGTACTGTCGCAAAAGAAACAGCGGGAAGCACCTGAGTCAAGCGTGAAGGTGTGCAAAGCCTCAGCAGGCGCAGTACCAGAGAGAGCAGACTCACTAGCACCTAGAGCAGCAGCCGCTATACCAGGGTCAGGGGGCACACACAGGTAACAGTCACCCTCAGTAGTACCAGTCAGAGCATACATGGCAGTAAGGATAGTGTCATAGTCTAGAGCAAATATATCTACTCCGTCTCGAAGCAGCTCTAGCCAGAGGGGTAGCTCAGCCTCGTCGCCAAACCGTGCTCGCCAAGCGTCGCTCAGACGGGAGAAGCAGCGGGACTCTGTGTGACTAACTGTCCCGCAGGTCTGACCAGCCTGATCACCTGTGCGAATGACGTACGGGCAGCGAGCAGTAGTCCTACACCCCCAACTCTGAGCGTACCACTCATGCAGCTGCCGGGGCGTAAGGGTCTCGCGCGGACGCCGCTGCAGCTGCATCTGGCCACCGCCAGAAACTCCGCACTGACCAGCTGCACCGCGACTGCTACTACCGCCACCGCCACCACACCTACGAGCGTACCACTCACGAAGCTGCGCGGGTGTAAGGGTCTCGCTCGGACATCGCTGCAGCTGCATCTGGCCGCTTCCAGAAACTCCGTGCCGAACAGCTCCAAAGCGACTACCACTACGGACGCCACCTCCACCACCGCTCCCACCGCTGCCGAGAGGAGAAGTCATGCGACCAGCAGGGCAGGCCGTAGGGAAGGAAGGGCGGCGAGGAGGCACTAGGGTAAGTCAAGGTTGTGCACGATCAGGGCAGGGCGGCTCGCGGCCAGAGTAGGACGGCGCGCGAGGCAGCCGCGGGCTGCGCAAGCGGCGGAGGCAGCGCGCACGGAATTTGCGGGCCGCGCTAGGGCGGCTGAGGCTGCGCGCAGGGCAGCCGCGGGCTGCGCGAGCAGCTGAGGCAGCGCGCGGGGCAGCGCCGGGCCGCGCGAGGGCTGCGGACGCGGCGCGCGGGGCAGCCACGGGCTGCGCAGGCGGCGGACGCGACGCGCGGGGCAGCAGCGGGCTGCGCGAGGGCTGCAGCCGCGGCCCGCGGGGCATCCGCGGGCTGCGCAGGCGGCGGACGCGACGCGCGGGGCAGCAGCGGGCTGCGCGAGGGCTGCAGCCGTGGCGCGCGGGGCAGCAGCGGGCTGCGCAGGCTGCGGACGCGGCGCGCGGGGCTGTAGCGGGCTGCGCGCGGGTCTAGGGCAGCGCGCGCGGGCAGCGCAGCGCAGGCAAGGCAGGGCGCTCGCGGGCAGCGCAACGCAGGCAAGGCAGGGCGCGCGTGTGGGGCGCAGCGCAGGCAAGACAGGCAGCAGGCAGCAGGCAAGGCAAGCAGCTCAGACAGCAGACAGCAGGCAGTAGGCAGACGGCGCGCGCAGCACAGCACGTCACACACAGGCACAGTCACAGTCGTGGGGTAGCTGTAGGTGGGCCCGAAAAAAAAAGACGGTCCTACGGACCTACTGCTCTGAAACCATGTTAGAAGTCTAGGCAGGAATGAATGCATTGAATGAGAGTTGGGTACAAGTATCAAACCCTAAAGGGGTTGTACCCCATATTGGCTACCCCACTATAGCCTACACAAATATAGCATGCATATAGTTTGACAAAGAAATGCGCTTACAAGAAGTGCAGGTTTCATAAGGTGTGTGCTTATAAACGAGTTCCAACCATAAGCGCAATGCTCCAGATAGAAGCGCCAGCGCCTTTAATAGGACGACGCTTATATCCGGGGCCATACGGTATGAGGTACGCACTTTTTATGGCTTGAACTTGCTCATCCACTTTCATCGCAGCACCAAGCTCCTCTTGAGTCGACTCAAAAGAACTGGTGTCTCGCAGGGACCCTTGAATGCAATCCATTTTTTTTTTTTCATCATCGAGATACGCACATTCTCTCATCCACGTTCATCGTAGCACCAAGCTTCTCTTGACTCACCATCTCATTCCTGACAGCAAGCGGCTTGTTGGCAACGCTTGCCTTGCTGGGTCGGCTTCCAATACGCTGTGCGGTGCATGAGAGGGCCATTTGGGACAGGCGCAGCACAACATCATTCGGGGCGCCCATGTTGAGCTTTTTTAGGTGGGCCGGGTTGTCCAAGGAAATGCTCTCCTCCACCTGTCAGGTTGGAGATAGTGGGGATTGGGAGAAGGTTGGAATAGGCAGCTTCAAATCAGGAGAAGAAGGTGCATGTCACAAGAGTGAAGATACGCATGAGAGACTAAGGATCTTGAGAGGGAGCTCACAATGATTGGGCTGAACATGCAGCTATCCGTATCATACGCAGTAGCAGAAGCATGTTCAACAGCAACGTCATGTGCAGCAGCAGTAGCATGTGCAGCACATGTGCCTTGCTACAAAGCAAAAGCACTCACCCAAGCCAGCACTCACCCATGCCAGCTCTCCCCCATGCCAGCACTCCCCCATGCCAGCACTCCCCCATGCCAGCACTCCCCCATGCTAGCACTCCCCCATGCCAGCACTCACCCATGCCAGCACTCACCCATGCCAACACTCCCCTATGCCAGCACTCCCCTATGCCAGCACTCCCCTATGCCAGCACTCCCCCATGCTAGCACTCCCCCATGCTAGCACTCACCCATGCCAGCACTCCCCCATGCTAGAATTCTTTCATACCAGCACTCATCCATGCCAGCACTCACCTATGCCTGCACTCACCCATGCCAGCACTCCCCCATGCCAGCACTCCCCCATGTCAGCACCCATCCATGCCAAGGGTCACAGGCACGTACGTCGACGCAGTTCCCTTTCCCTGAACAAATGTAGTTGATGGCATGTGGATCTTTAAGGTGCAGTGGCCGCCTGGATCACCGCATGTCTTCAAGGCGCGCTGCACAGCCAGACTACGAGGACGTCGCAGCACATCGAGACTACGAGCTGCACTCACTAGACTTTTCCACTGCCTTCCTCCAGGGTAGTCTGCATGAGGAGATTTGGCTGCGCCGTTCTCCTGGATTTACTGGCATTTTCCCGCGTATGGCCCAGCGGAGCCTGAGACAACCGGTCTACGGACTGTGCCAGGCACCTTGTGAGTGGCGCGAAACTCTGCACACTACTCTTGCTGACCTCGGGTTTCGTCCTTCGTCTGCCGATCCGTCACTGTTTGTTCATTCTGGTGTCAGTTTATATTCTTATACCTGCATGCAGTTCTAGCTGTAGTGTAGATATTAACTTTATAGGTGTTGTGGTGCACCTCTTTGTTTACTATTTGTACCCCAAGTCCTATAGTGAACATCATCATTCTCCTCTCAACTCTCGACACTCTCTCCTTGGCACAAAACCACCTCGACTCCCTTGGGCCTAGGCTACTAAGCCTAGGCCCACTTAACCCAATTAACTACTTCCTTGTGCTACTATTCTTGAGATGGAATCAGAGCTGTTACGCCCTTGGCCTGTGGGCTACCACAAGCTTCCGCTGCTGCTGTTTAGTATGTCGCGCGCCCCGTGGCGCGCGACGTTTTTTCTTCCCGCCACGCGCTCGGGGCGCGTGGCGGTTTTCTGCCCCGTCGAGCTGCCCCAGAGCCCCGCGATGCCGCCCCAGAGCCCCACGACGCAGCCCCTGAACCCCGCGACGCCGCCCCAGAGCCCCGCGACGCAGCCCCTGGACCCCGCGACGCCGCCCCAGAGCCCCGCGATGCCGCCCCAGAGCCCCACGACGCAGCCCCTGAACCCAGCGACGCCGCCCCTGGACCCCGTGCAGCCGCCCCAGCCTCACCCGCGCCTGCCCTCGTGCGGTCGCCCTGCATCACCCGCGTCTGCCCTCGTGCAGCCGCCCCTGCATCAACCGCGCCTGCCCTCGTGCAGCCGCACCTGCTTCACCTGCGCCTGCCCTCGTGCAGCCGCCCCTGCTTCACCCGAGCCTGCACCCGTGTAGCCGCCCCAGCCTCACCCGCGTCTGCCCTCGTGCAGCCGCCCTGCATCACCCGCGTCTGCCCTCGTGCAGCCGCCCCTGCGTCGCCCGCGCCTGCCCTCGTGCAGCCGCTCCTGCCTCACCCGCGCCTGCCCTCGTGCAGCCGCCCTGCCTCACCCGCGTCTGCCCTCGTGCAGCCGCCCCTGCAACACCCGCGCCTGCCCTCGTGCAGCCGCCCCAGCCTCACCCGCGTCTGCCCTCGTGCAGCCGCCCTGCATCACCCGCGTCTGCCCTCGTGCAGCCGCCCCTGCGTCGCCCGCGCCTGCCTTCGAGCAGCCGCCCTGCATCACCCGCGTCTGCCCTCGTGCAGCCGCCCCTGCATCAACCGCGCCTGCCCTCGTGCAGCCGCACCTGCTTCACCTGCGCCTGCCCTCGTGCAGCCACCCCTGCTTCACCCGAGCCTCCCCTTGTGCAGCCGCCCCTGCCCCACCTGCGTCTGCCCTCGTGCTGCCGCCCCTTCCTCGCCCGCGCCTGCCCTCGTGCGGCCGTGGGGGGGAGGGTCTAAGGGTGGCGAGTGTGGGGGTGATGGGTGGTGTGTTGCCCTTCCCCTCCTCCTCCTTTCGTTCCCACTGCTGCAGCTGCCGCTGGGGGGGAGGGTGTGAGGGTGTGGGGGAGTCAGGGGAGTGGCATTGGGGTG
This sequence comes from Closterium sp. Yama58-4, assembly GCA_947470075.1. Lineage (NCBI taxonomy): Eukaryota > Viridiplantae > Streptophyta > Zygnematophyceae > Desmidiales > Closteriaceae > Closterium > Closterium sp. Yama58-4. The sequence continues at coordinate 4,554 of CANIUD010000516.1, read as the reverse complement.
GCGGTGTGAGACCAAACCAACCAGCCCCCGTCCCTCTGAGGGGGGAGGGGGGAGGAGATTAAAGGGGTGGCAGGAGTGCTTGCCCCTTTGCTGCTGTACTTGCTCTGTTGCCTTGTCTGCTGCTCTTGTTTTCTCAGTCTGTGGTGTACCCCTGCTGGTTGTGTTCTGCACTCAGCTATTCCTGTATGCAGGTATGGGGGGATGTCAGTTTATATTCTTATACCTGCATGCAGTTCTAGCTGTAGTGTAGATATTAACTTTATAGTGGTGTGGTGCACCTCTTTGTTTACTATTTGTACCCCAAGTCCTATAGTGAACATCATCATTCTCCTCTCAACTCTCGACACTCTCTCCTTGGCACAAAACCACCTCGACTCCCTTGGGCCTAGGCTACTAAGCCTAGGCCCACTTAACCCAATTAACTACTTCCTTGTGCTACTATTCTTGAGATCTGGGTCCACTCATTTCTTCATCCTCGTGTACATCAATGACTTCGTCTTCACTACTGCAGACGGGGTTTCTCTGACTTCATTTAATTTGGTTGCAGAAGAGACACACTTGCACTGACCTTGGAGAGTTGCGCAACTATCTTGGCTTGCAGATCACCAAGGACAGAGCAGCACCCACCATCATTTTGGCTGAGTCACACATGGTGCAGTACGTCCTTCAGCAGTTCGAGTTCCCTATCTCCTTCACACAACCCATTCCTCTTGTTGTTAACCACATACTCACGACTCATGTTCTACCCCGAGTTGTTGCTTGACTTGCTTGATTGATGCCCCTCACCTAGCCCATAGGGGTGTGTCAGATTACATATTCGCATGCTAGTTTGTTAGGCTATAGTGAGGTGCACATTCGAGGGTACAACCCTTTTAGGGTTGGCTACTTATATCCTATTCCTACTAGTCACATTTATTTTGCTATGCTATTCTGACAGGGTGACATATTCTCGGTGCTTTTCAATATGGATCCACTTTGTGTCAGTCTCAATTGAAAATGCAAGGTTGATATCAACACTACATGGCTTATAAGGATTATTTGGTTATAAGCCCATTCAACGAAATTTCAAGATTTTCTTTTGGCCAAGATGGGCTTATATGTAAGGGATGATGATACTACATCATCATCCCGTGAAGGTTTTCAACACAGTGTGGCTTCCCAAAAATATATAGTACTCGACGCTGGAGGAAAACATTCAGACTACAAGCGAAACAATACGAAGAACCACAATGCGCACAACAATGTGCAAGACCCAACAAGAAGACAAACAGAAAACAAAGAAGCAAGAAGCAACAACAAGAAATGCCGAAACAAGAAAAGGAAAAAAGAAAAAAAGAAAAAAGAAACGGAATTTCCGCGTGGCGCCTTTTCTTGTGCAATGTGTGACTTGTGTACGTTCGGACTACAATGTGCACTACTTGTGAAGATGGGTATCAGGCCCAACGATATCAAGAATTCTTTCCTGAAATTCCTGATTTACAGGGATTTTTTTTGTACCTACCCTGATTTTCCAGTGTTCAGCTTTTTGTGGGACTGATTTTTCAGCCTTTTCCTGCCAGATGTCTCTGAACATACAGGTTTTTTTTTTTTTCTAAGGACACTGATTCCACTACGTTGTACCGAAACTGACACTGAATGCAATTCCTACACGTTCCGAGTGTAGTTGCCCGGAAGTACAGGGAATCTCAGATTCCCGCGGTGTCAGCACTGCTTGGCGGTGACTACGAGACAATTCGCCCCGTGTTTATTGTCTCACTTTGAGGGCTACTTTGTTGGCGCGCCTGGCCAGATCATTGGCATTATATGGGTTCACCAATGACACAGCGATTCAACACAGCGATGCTAGCAGGCTGCGATGCGAGGGTTTCTGACCCATTGCTTGCACCTGTGGTCCTGTGGCGCGTTTTGTCTAGGCTGTGCTGGCAAGCACTGATGCATCCACGCCGCCCAGCCGTGCTACCTGCCACCCATGCTCGCATCCCATTCTGCTCCGTGCTTTCCATTCGCGGGGGGTTTCCTCGCGTTCCTGCCTGTATAGAGGCAGTCAGCCGTGTAGTTTAGTAAAAACAGCCTTTTTCTTAGGGAACACTGATGCTTCAGGGTTTTTTTTTTAAGTGACACTGATTTTTCAGGCTTTTTTCCTAGGGGACACTGTCAATCAGGGATTCCACGCCGAGGGACCCTGATCCATCTACGTCCCTCAAAGTGAATCTGAAGGCCTGATGGGTATGACATTTTAACCCACAAAAAAGGGTATAAGAAATACCTCCCAAAATAAACTATAAGGCCTGCTTTGAGGTACTCATAAAGATGGGGTGGGGAGCTAAATTGCAGATAACCGTTTCTGTACAAGTAGACCTAGGAGGCTTGTCGTTATTAGGGCGCGTCACCTCTAAATTCGAACAATGCCCTTTGTTCGAACAAGCGACATGTTACACATCTCGCCTATTTTCGCAAGCAGCTCGTTGAGTCCTCGTTAGTTCGCAAATAGAAACGTCGCTAAATCGAACAGAGCTGTCACATCCAGCACGAGGGATTTCGCGCTTGCTGTTCGAATGAGTTCGTTCGAATGTAATTCGGGATGAGCACATACGACGCCCACGAACAGCACGACGAAGTTTCCAGGTATCTTACGACTGCCTTTTTATGTTCGTTATGCAATCAAAATCTTCTGACGACGGTTGTACGACGTCGCACGAAAGGCGACGTCGCATTTTCGAACACACCTGTCACTTCATGTGACACACCGTCACTTTTCACCAAATTTTCAAATCTTGTTCGAACATCGGAATTGTGTTGTTCGGGCACTGAAAAATAGTGACAGCATTCGAATTTTGGCCGACTGCTTGAGAGGTGACGCGGGATTAGAACTCCGCTAAGGGCGCGTCAATTCCCCAAACATCAAAATTCGGATGGATCCGAATGGCCGGAATAGCGAAAGTAACCAGTTTTTGAAAGTCGCTAACATTTGGCGAGTTTCGCGAATTCGATGGCCGATTTTATGGCCTTTTAATGAGTCGATTCGGAAACGACGCCGAGTCGACTGCAAACCGGCCACGATTCCGAGCGTCCGTGCGCCAGAGATCTGTTACGTCGCGCACAATTACTGGCGACTGAACGTGAAACACGTGTACAGAGTTGACATTTGCGACGCCGTCGTGCGAACCCGTTAAGTTGGGCGACTGCAAAGTTTACAGTTCCTGTAATGCGGCCTGCATATCGGCCAGCAAACCTGTCAAATTTGCAGTTTTACAAAAGCAGGCCGACTGCGTGTCGTCATGATGTCGACCATTTGGGCGTTTTTCGCGAAAGAAATGTCGACTGAATAGTCGACGGAAAAGCGGCCAAAAGGCAATTTCGCTAATCCGGGGGGCGTTTTTAATGTTTCTTTCAGAGCGCGTACGTTTCAGGCTCTGTCTGAAGTCGGTTCGTGTTTGTGAGGCACCCACTTCATTTCTGCCACTCTGGCTAGTCCACGCTCCAGTGGATGCAGTGTGCGCCCAAAGAAGAATGGTAACACCTGGCGACACTAACGACACCACTCTTGCCAAACTTTGACGACACAAGGGTACGTTATTATCGTGAGGGATACACTGTACATTCTCCCGCTTCCCTTATCAGCCACAAAAGGAACGCATCTGGCGCTCGGAAGAATCATTCGTGCCGAAGCTGCTTTCCTGGGAATTTATTTGCCTGATCGCACGGCGCGGCAAAAAGTGTCCGATCGCCTCGATCTGGTCCGATTCGACCCGATCAGGCGCGATCTGACATAATTGGATGCGTGGTGCACCACGTCCTAAAATAGCTGAGTCAGGCCCATAGCAAGAAGTAGCCTTGCCATTTCTGTTCACTCTCGCTCGCACGCTCGCTTAGCCATTTCTATGCTTGTCTGCGACTCCACGTTAGTTGCCACATTGATTCCACGTTAGTTCCACGATCATGGGACCGGGGCGAGGGAAGAAACAATCACACAGCGGAGGGCCTAGGGGGCGGCTGGCATTTTCTGCTAGCGGGGCGGCAAAAAGTGGCGACCGGACACGTGGCTTCGAAGTATTGGTCGACGACTTGCCAGAGTCTCTAGGATTGTCAAAGAGCGGGGGAGAAGGCAGAGGAAGGGAGGAGGCGAGGGGAGGCGACGCGCGGTCCCATGGGGGTTCTGTAGGCAAAAGAATAGAGGGCGGAACGATGCGCGAGGAAGGGAAGGATAGAGGGAGGGGGAGGGGGAGCGCGGGTGGAGACGAGAGGGTCAGGGAGAGGAAGTTTCAGGGAAGTGTAGCGGGGCACTTAAGTGCAGGCGGAGCGGAGGCTTTCGGGCCTGGGAGGAGCATGGGTGGGGAGAAGAGCGGAAGGAGTTTGAACGGGGAAGGAGGGTTTGGGAGAAGAAAGGGTTTTGGGGGGGTTCAGGGTAGAGGGTCGCATAGTTCGGGTTTCGGTAGATTATCAAGGAAAAAAGAGGAGGACGAGGAGGAGGAGGAGGAGGAGGAGGAGGAGGAGGAGGAGGAGGAGGAGGAGGAGGAGGAGGAGGGAGAGGAGGAGGAGGAGGAGGAGGAGGAG
>CANIUD010000515.1:22500-35000 GCA_947470075.1 Closterium sp. Yama58-4 | reverse complement strand
GACCCAACGGGACCATCCGGATGGGGAACCGGACCCAACCGGTCCGTCCGGGTGGGGTACCGGGTCGGGAACCGGACCCGTCCGGACCATCCGGGTGGGGAACCGGATCGACCGGATCAACCGGGTCATCCGGGTCGGGAACCGGACCATCCGGCTCACCCGGGTGGGGAACCAGACCAATCCGGACCATCCGGGCAGGGAACCGGACCCATTCGGACCATTTGGGTGGGGAACCGGATCGACCGGGTCATCCGGGTGGGGAAACGGGCTCATCCGGACCATCCGGGGGGGGACCGGACCCATTCGGACCATCCGCGTTGGGAACCGGGTGGAAATCCGGACCAGTCGGATGGGGGAACGAGATCATCCGGGTCATCTGGGCGGGGAACCGGATCGTTCCGGTCGTCCTGGTGGGGAAACGGACCGACCGGACCATCCGGATGGGGATCCGGACCAACCGGGCGGGGAACCGGTTCATCCGGATGGTCCGGGTGGGGAGCCGGATGAACCGGATCCGGCGTATCGACCGGACCGAGGCCGGGTGGGGTACCGAATTGGAACCAGATCAACCGGGCCGGACCGTGTCATGCGGGTGGAAAACCGTTTCGACCGGGTCATCCGGGTCGGGAACCAGATCATCGGGGTCACCCGGGTGGGGACCCTGATCCATCCGGACCATCCGGGTGAGAAACCGGACCCATCCGGGCCATCCCGGTGGGAAACCGGACCCATCCGGGCCATCCCCGGTGGGGGTCGGATGGTGGGTCGGATGGACCGGATCGGTCGGTCGAACGACCCGGGCCGGAAAACCGGATCCCTTGGGTCACCACCTCGATTTCGGCCTGGTTCCTTCGTGGGCTCTAGGGTGGGTGCGGGCCGTTGCACGGGCCCCTACCTTCCCTAGAGCCCTTTTTTTTTTTTTTTTTTTTTTGGTCACGCCCTCGGTTTCGACCGGGGTCCTTTTAGGCTTTTAGGGCTCTAGGGTGGGTGTGGGTCCTTGTTAGGGCCCCTGCCCTCCCTAGAGCCCTTTTTCCTTTTGGTCACCACCTTCGGTTCTCGACCGAGATCCTTTCCGGTCCCAAGAGACATTTTTTTTTTCAATGTTTTGGATGCGCCCACGGTTTCGGTTTTGGGTCCTTTGAGGGCTCTAGGTGGGTGTGGGTGTGGGTGTGGTTCCCACCAGGGATGGTCCGGGACCCCACCCGACCCCGACCCGGGTGGGTCCCATCCCCACCCGGGATGGTCTGGACCCCCACCCGGCCTGTGTGGACCCGGTTTCAACCCGGGATGGTCTGGTCCCCCACCCTACCCGGGTGGATGCGGTCCCCACCCGAGATGGTCCGGACCCCCACCCGACCCGGGTGGATGCGGTCCCCACCCGAGATGGTCCGGACCCCCCCCCCCCCCCCCTTCCCTCCGGCCTGCGTGGACTCGGTCCCCACCCGGATATGGTCCGGACCCCCACCCCGCCTCGGTGGATCCGGTTCCCACCCGGGATGGTCCAGAACCCCACCCGACCCGGGTGGATCCGATCCTCACCCGGGATGGCACGGACCCCCCACCAGGCCTGTGTGGACCCGGTTCCCACCCAGGATGGTCCAGACCCCCACCCGCCACGGGTGGACCCGGCTCCCACCCGGGATGGTCCGGACCCCCACCCTGCCCTGGTGGACCCGGTTCCCACCCTGGTGGGTCCGGTTCCCACTCGTGATGGTCTGGACCCCCACCCGGCCTGGGTGGATCCGGTTCCCACCCGGGATCGTCCGGACCCCCAACCGACCGGGGCGGATCCGGTCCCCACCCGGGATGGTCCGGACCCCCACCCGACCCGGGTGGGTCCGGTTCCCACCCGGGATGGTCTGGACCCCCACCCGGCCTGGGTGGACCCGGTTTCAACCCGGGATGGTCCGGACCCCCCACCCCGCCCAAGTGGACCGGTTCCCACCCGGGATGGTCCGGAACCCCCACCCAGCCTGGGTGGACCCGGTTCCCACCCGGGATGGTCCGGGCCATCACCCGACCCGGGTGGATCCGATCCTCACCCGGGACGGCAAGGACCCCCCACCAGGCCTGTGTGGACCCGGTTCCCACCCGGGATGGTCCGGACACCCACCCGGCCCGGGTGGACCCGGTTCCCACCCGGGATGGTCCGAACCCCCCACCCGACCCGGGTGGTCCGTTCCCACCCGGGATGGTGGGGACCCCCACCCGGCCTGGGTGGACCCGGTTTCAACCCGGGATGGTCCGGACCCCCTACCCGGCCTGGGTGGATCCGGTTCCCACCCGGGATCGTCCGGACCCCCACCCGACCGGGGCGGATCCGGTCCCCACCCGGGTATGGTCCGGAACCCCCACCCACCACCGCCGGGTGGACCCGGTTCCTACCCGGGATGGTCCGGACCCCCACCCGGCCCGGGTGGACCCGGTTCCCACCCTGGATGGTCTGGACCCCCACCCGGTCTGGGTGGACCCGGTTTCAACCCGGATGGTCCGGACCCCCAACCACCCGCCCGGGTTGACCCGGTTCCCACCCGGGATGGTCCGGACCCCCACCCCGCCCGGTTGGATCCGATCCCCACCCGGGATGGCACGGACCCCCCACCCGGCCTGCGTGGACCCGGTTCCTACCCCGGATGGTCCAGACCCCCACCCGACCCCGACCCGGGTGGGTCCCATCCCCACCCGGGATGGTCCGGACCCCCAACCGGTCTGGGTGGACCCGCTCCCCCACTGGATGGTCCGGACCCCCCCCACCCCGCCCGGGTGGACCCGGTTCCCACCCGGGATGGTCCGATCCCCACCCGACCCGGGTGGATCCGATCCTCACCCGGGATGGCACGGACCCCGCACCAGGCCTGTGTGGACCCGGTTCCCACCCGGGATGGTCCGGACCCCCACCCGGCCCGGGTGGACCCGGTTCCCACCCGGGATGGTCCGGACCCCCACCCTGCCCGGGTGGACCCGGTTCCCACCCTGGATGGTCCGGACCCCCCACCCGACCCGGGTGGGTCCGGTTCCCACCCGGATGGTCTGGACCCCACCGGCCTGGGTGGACCCGGTTTCAACCCGGGATGGTCCGGACCCCCCACCCCGCCCGGGTGGACCCGGTTCCCACCCGGGATGGTCCGGAACCCCCACCCCGCCCGGTTGGATCCGATCCCCCCCGGGATGGCACGGACCCCCACCCGGCCTGTGTGGACCCGGTTCCCACCCCGGATGGTCCGGACCCCCACCCGACCCCGACCCGGGTGGGTCCCATCCCCACCCGGGATGGTCCGGACCCCCAACCGGTCTGGGTGGACCCGGTTCCCACCCTGGATGGTCCGGACACCCACCCGGCCCGGGTGGACCTGGTTCCCACCCGGGATGGCCCGGAACCCCCACCCCGCCCGGTTGGATCCGATCCCCACCCGGGATGGAACGGACCCCCCACCCGGCCTGTGTGGATCCGGTTCCCACCCCGGATGGTCTGGACCCCCACCCGACCCCGACCCGGGTGGGTCCCATCCCCACCCGGGATTGTTACCGGACCCCCAACCGGTCTGGGTGGACCCGCTCCCCACCCTGGATGGTCCGGACCCCTCACCCCGCCCGGGTGGACCCGGTTCCTACCCGGGATGGTCCGATCCCCACCCGACCCGGGTGGATCCGATCCTCACCCGGGATGGCACGGACCCCCTACTAGGCCTGTGTGGACCCAGTTCCCACCCGGGATGGTCCGGACCCCCACCCGGCCCGGGTGGACCCGGTTCCTATCCGGGATGGTCCGGACCCCCCCCTGCCGGGTGGGACCCGGTTCCCGCCCTCTCGGGATGGTCCGGACCCCCACCCGACCCGGGTGGGTCCGGTTCCCACCCGGGATGGTCTGGACCCCCACCCGGCCTGGGTGGACCCGGTTTCAACACCGGATGGACCGGAGGACCCCCCACCCCGCCCGGGTGGACCCGGTTCCCACCCGGGGTGGTCCGGAACCCCCACCCCGCCCCGTTGGATCCGATCCCCACCTGGGATGGTCTGGACCCCCCACCCGGCCTGTGTGGACCCGGTTCCCACCCGGGATGGTCCGGTCCCCCACCCTACCCGGGTTGATGCGGTCCCCATCCAAGATGGTCCGGACCCCCACCCGACCCGGGCGGATGCGGTCCCACCCGGGGATGGTCGAGAATCCCCCCCCCCCCCCCCTTCCCTCCGGCCTCCGTGGACTCGGTTCCCACCCGGAATGTGTGGACTCGGTTCCCACCCGGGATGGTCCGAACCCCCACCTGGCCCGGGTGGATCCGATCCCCACCCGAGATGGTCCGGACCCCCACCCGGCCCGGATGGACCCTGCCAGGGACCCTGTTCCCACCCTGGATGGTCTGGGCCGGACCCCCCATCCGACCCGGATGGACCCGGTTCCCACCCGGGATGGTCCGGACCCCCCCCCCGGCCGGGTGGATCCGGTTCCCACCCGGGATGTCCGGACCCACACGGCCCGGGTGGATCCGGTTCCCACCCGGGATGGTCCGGACCCCCCACACGACCCGGGTGGATCCGGCCAAGGTAGAACTCCTCCCTTGCACGGGCTCGGATGGACTCCGGGACCTCTTTTTCCCGGTGGAAAGGCCTGGATGACCGGGGAAAAGTGTCAGCCGTGGTGAGAACCACCTCTCTACGGGTTCACATCCATCCCATGGGTCCTTTGGACCGGCTGGAAGGGCCCAGGTGCTTCAATGAACTGGCCAAGGTCAAAATGCACCCTTTCACGGGCTCGGGTGGCCTCCGGGACCTCCTTTTCCCGGTGGAAAGGCATGGATGACCGGGGGAAAGTGTCACCCGTGGTGAGAACCACCTTTGTACGGGTTCATATCCATCCCAAGGGTCCTTTTGACCGGGTGGAATGACCCGAGCACTCCAACGAACCGGCCGAGGACGAAATCCACCCTTGCCGGCTCGGATGACCTCGGGGACCTCCTTTTCCCGGTGGAAAGGCATGGATGACCAGGGGAAAATGTCACCCGTGGTGGGAACCACCTTTGTACGGGTTCAACCATCCCAAGGGTCCTTTTGACCGGCTGGAATGACCCAAGCACTCCAACGAACCGGCCAAGGTCGAAATCTACCCTTGCGCGGGCTTGGATGGGCTCCGGGACCTCTTTTTCCAGGTGGAAATCCCTGGATGACCGGGGGAAAGTGTCAACCGGGGTGGGAACCACCTTTGTACGGGTTCACATCCATCCCAAGGGTCCTTTTGATCGACTGGAATGACCCAAGCACTCCAATGAACCGGCCAAGGTAGAAATCCGCCTTGCACGGGCTCGGATGGCCTCCGGATCTCCTTTTCCCGGTGGAAAGACATGTATGACAGGGGGAAAGTTTCAGCCGTAGTAGGAACCACCCTTGTACGGGTTCACATCCATCCCAAGGGTCCTTTTGACCAGCTGGAATGACCCAAGCACTCCAACGAACCGGCCTAGGTCGAAATCCACCCTGCGCGGCTTGGATGGGCTCCGAGACCTCCTTTTCCCGGTGGAACGGCCTGGATGACCGGGGGGAAGTGTCAACCGGGGTGGGAACTACCTTTCTACGGGTTCACATCTATCCCAACGGTCCGTTTGACCGGCTGGAATGACCCAAGCACTCCAACGAACCGGCCTAGGCCGAAATCCACCCTTGCGCGGGCTTGGATGGGCTCCTGGACCTCTTTTTCCAGGTGGAAAGCCTGGATGACCGGGGGGGAGGAGGGGGAAAGTGTCAACCGGGGTGGGAAGTACCTTTCTACGGGTTCGTATCCATCCCAACGGTCCTTTTGCCCGGCTGGAATGACCCGAGCACTCCAGTGAACCGAGTGGATCGGGCCCAATGTTGAAATCCACCCTTGCACGGGTTCATATCCATCCCAAAACTGCCCCAAATGATGGTAACCCAATGTAACCCGAGTGATTGGACCTGGAATAGGGTAGGGAGAGGGATAGTTTGTCCCTCCCTAGAGCTCGGGCGAGTCTTTCCAACTGCCCCAAATGATGGTAACCCAACATAATCGAGGTGATTGGCCCTGGAATAGGGTAGGGAGAGGGGTGATTTGTCCCTCTCTAGGGCCTGGTGAGTCTTTCCAATTGCCCCAAATGATGGTAACCCAACGTAATCCATGTGATTGGCCATGGAATAGCCTAAGGAGAGGGTTTTATTTCCCTCCTTATGGCCCCGGCGACTCTTTCCAGTCGCCACAAAGGATGGTAGCCCAACATAATCGAGGTGATTGGCCGTGGTATAGGGTGGGAATGTCGTTCCACTCCCCTCTCTATGGCCCTGGTATGTCATCGTTTGTGGCCCCAAATTGCGGTAACCCAATGTAATCCGAGTGATTGGCCTAGGAGCACCGAGGGAGTTCTTTGTGCCATCCATCCCCTAGGCTCTTTTGCTTGCTCCAAATGATGGTAAGCCAACGTAATCGAGGTGACTGTCCTTGGAATAGGGTGGGGTGTTGCTCCTCCCATGCATCCCTAGGGCCGTGGCAAAGTTTAATCAAAGGCCCACAATGATGGTAACCCAACGTTATCCATGTGATTGGCCGGGTAGTTAGGTGGGGGTGGCGCTATTTCATCCCTCCCTAGGATGGGGATGGTTGGATCCGGTTCCCACCCGGGATGGGTCCATCCGGTACCCATTTCGGATGGTCCGGACCCCCACCCGACCCGGGTGGATCCGGTTCCCACCCGGGATGGTCCAGAACCCCACCCGACCCGGGTGGATCCGGTTCCCACCCGGGATGGTCCGGACCCCCACCCGAACCGGGTGGGACCGGTTCCCTCCCGGGATGGTCCGGACCCCAACCCGACCCGGGTGGATCCGGTCCCCACCCGAGATGGTCCGGACCCCAACCCGACCCGGGTGGATCCGGATCCTAATGGGGTTCTTTCGGTTGCCCCGAATGACGGTAACCCAACGTAATCGGAATGATTGGCCCTGGTTTTATGGCAGGTTGTCAATCACATCAACCGGCTCCTCTCGGGATGGTCCGGACCCCCACCCGGCCTGGGTGGATCCGGTTCCCACCCGAGATGGTCCGGACCCCCACACGACCTGGGTGGGGATCCGGTTCTCAACCGGGATGGTCCGGACCCCCACCCGACCCGGGTGGATCCGGTTCCTACCCGGGATGGTCCGGACCCCCACCCGACCCGGGTGGATCCGGTTCCCACCCGTGATAGTCCGGACCCCTACCAGACCCGGATGGGGATCCGGTTCCCACCCGGGATGGTCCGGACCCCCACCCGAACCGGGTGGATCCGGTTCCCTCCCGGGATGGTCCGGACCCCAACCCGACCCGGGTGGATCCGGTCCCCACCCGAGATGGTCCGGACCCCCAACGGACCCGGGTGGATCCGGATCCTAATAGGGTTCTTTCGGTTGCCCCGAATGACGTTAACCCAACGTAATCGGAGTGATTGGCCCTGGTTTTATGGCAGGTTGTCAATCACATCAACCGGCTCCTCTCGGGATGGTCCGGACCCCCACCCGGCCTGGGTGGATCCGGATCCCACCCGAGATGGTCCGGACCCCCACCCGACCCGGGTGGGGATCCGGTTCTCAACCGGGATGGTCCGGACCCCTACCCGACCCGTGTGGGGATCCGGTTCCCACCCGGGATGGTCCGGACCCCCCACCCGACCCGGGTGGGGATCCGGTTCTCAACCGGGATGGTCTGGACCCCCACCCGGCCTGGGTGGACCCGGTTCCCACCCTGGATGGTCCGGACCCCCCCCGCCCGACCCGGGTGGGTCCGGTTCCCACCCGGGATGGTCTGGACCCCCACCCGGCCTGGGTGGCGGGTTTCCACCCGGGATGGTCCGGACCCCCACCCGACCCGGGTGGATCCGGTTCCTACCCGGGATGGTCCGGACCCCTACCCGACCCGGGTGGGATCGGTTCCCACCCGGGATGGTCCGGACCCCCACACGACCTGGGTGGGGATCCGGTTCTCAACCGGGATGGTCCGGACCCCAACCCGACCCGGGTGGATCCGGTTCCTACCCGGGATGGTCCGGACCCCCCACCGACCGGGTGGATCCGGTTCCCACCCGAGATGGTCCGGACCCCCACCCGACCCGGGTGGGGATCCGGTTCTCAACCGGGATGGTCCGGACCCCCACCCGACCCGGGTGGATCCGGTTCCCACCCGAGATGGTCGGACCCCCACCCGACCCGGGTGGGGATCCGGTTCTCAACCGGGATGGTCTGGACCCCCACCCGGCCTGGGTGGACCCGGTTCCCACCCTGGATGGTCCGGACCCCCCACCCGACCCGGGTGGGTCCGGTTCCCACCCGGGATGGTCTGGACCCCCACCCGGCCTGGGTGGACCCGGTTTCAACCCGGGATGGTCCGGACCCCCACCCGACCCGGGTGGATCCGGTTCCTACCCGGGATGGTCCGGACCCCTACCCGACCCGGGTGGGGATCCGGTTCCCACCCGGGATGGTCCGGGATCCGGACCCCACCCGAACCGGGTGGATCAGGTTCCCTCCCGGGATGGTCCGGACCCCAACCCGACCCGGGTGGATCCGGTTCCCACCCGGGATGGTCCGAACCCCCACACGACCTGGGTGGGGATCCGGTTCTCAACCGGGATGGTCCGGACCCCCACCCGACCCGGGTGGATCCGGTTCCTACCCGGGATGGTCCGGACCCCCACCCGACCCGGGTGGATCCGGTTCCCACCCGTGATGGTCCGGACCCCTACCAGACCCGGATGGGGATCCGGTTCCCACCCGGGATGGTCCGGACCCCCACCCGAACCGGGTGGATCCGGTTCCCTCCCGGGATGGTCCGGACCCCAACCCGACCCGGGTGGATCCGGTCCCCACCCGAGATGGTCCGGACCCCAACCGGACCCGGGTGGATCCGGATCCTAATAGGGTTCTTTCGGGTGCCCCGAATGACGTTAACCCAACGTAATCGGAGTGATTGGCCCTGGTTTTATGGCAGGTTGTCAATCACATCAACCGGCTCCTCTCGGGATGGTCCGGACCCCCGCCCGGCCTGGGTGGATCCGGATCCCACCCGAGATGGTCCGGACCCCCACCCGACCCGGGTGGGGATCCGGTTCTCAACCGGGATGGTCCGGACCCCCACCCGACCCGGGTGGATCCGGTTCCCACCCGAGATGGTCCGGACCCCCACCCGACCCGGGTGGGGATCCGGTTCTCAACCGGGATGGTCTGGACCCCCACCCGGCCTGGGTGGACCCGGTTCCCACCCTGGATGGTCCGGACCCCCCACCCGACCCGGGTGGGTCCGGTTCCCACCCGGGATGGTCTGGACCCCCACCCGGCCTGGGTGGACCCGGTTTCAAACCGGGATGGTCCGGACCCCCACCCGACCCGGGTGGATCCGGTTCCTACCCGGGATGGTCCGGACCCCTACCCGACCCGGGTGGGGATCCGGTTCCCACCCGGGATGGTCCGGACCCCCACCCGAACCGGGTGGATCAGGTTCCCTCCCGGGATGGTCCGGACCCCAACCCGACCCGGGTGGATCCGGTTCCCACCCGGGATGGTCCGGACCCCCACACGACCTGGGTGGGGATCCGGTTCTCAACCGGGATGGTCCGGACCCCCACCCGACCCGGGTGGATCCGGTTCCTACCCGGGATGGTCCGGACCCCCACCCGACCCGGGTGGATCCGGTTCCCACCCGTGATGGTCCGGACCCCTACCAGACCCGGATGGGGATCCGGTTCCCACCCGGGATGGTCCGGACCCCCACCCGAACCGGGTGGATCCGGTTCCCTCCCGGGATGGTCCGGACCCCAACCCGACCCGGGTGGATCCGGTCCCCACCCGAGATGGTCCGGACCCCAACCGGACCCGGGTGGATCCGGATCCTAATAGGGTTCTTTCGGTTGCCCCGAATGACGTTAACCCAACGTAATCGGAGTGATTGGCCCTGGTTTTATGGCAGGTTGTCAATCACATCAACCGGCTCCTCTCGGGATGGTCCGGACCCCCACCCGGCCTGGGTGGATCCGGATCCCACCCCGGATGGTCCGGACCCCCACCCGACCCGGGTGGGGATCCGGTTCTCAACCGGGATGGTCCGGACCCCCACCCGACCCGGGTGGATCCGGTTCCCACCCGAGATGGTCCGGACCCCCACCCGACCCGGGTGGGGATCCGGTTCTCAACCGGGATGGTCTGGACCCCCACCCGGCCTGGGTGGACCCGGTTCCCACCCTGGATGGTCCGGACCCCCCACCCGACCCGGGTGGGTCCGGTTCCCACCCGGGATGGTCTGGACCCCCACCCGGCCTGGGTGGACCCGGTTTCAACCCGGGATGGTCCGGACCCCCACCCGACCCGGGTGGATCCGGTTCCTACCCGGGATGGTCCGGACCCCTACCCGACCCGGGTGGGGATCCGGTTCCCACCCGGGATGGTCCGGACCCCCACCCGAACCGGGTGGATCAGGTTCCCTCCCGGGATGGGCCGGACCCCAACCCGACCCGGGTGGATCCGGTCCCCACCCGAGATGGTCCGGACCCCAACCCGACCCGGGTGGATCCGGATCCTAATAGGGTTCTTTCGGTTGCCCCAAATGACGGTAACCCAACGTAATCGGAGTGATTGGCCCTGGTTTTATGGCAGGTTGTCAATCACATCAACCGGCTCCTCTCGGGATGGTCCGGACCCCCACCCGGCCTGGGTGGATCCGGTTCCCACCCGAGATGGTCCGGACCCCCACCCGGCGGTTCTCAACCGGGATGGTTCGGACCCCCACCCGACCCGGGTGGATCCGGTTCCTACCCGGGATGGTCCAGACCCCCACCCGACCCGGGTGGATCCGGTTCCTACCCGGGATGGTCCGGACCCCTACCCGACCCGTGTGGGGATCCGGTTCCCACCCGGGATGGTCCGGACCCCCACCCGAACCGGGTGGATCCGGTTCCCTCCCGGGATGGTCCGGACCCCAACCCGACCCGGGTGGATCCGGTCCCCACCCGAGATGGTCCGGACCCCAACCCGACCCGGGTGGATCCGGATCCTAATAGGGTTCTTTCGGTTGCCCCGAATGACGGTAACCCAACGTAATCGGAGTGATTGGCCCTGGTTTTATGGCAGGTTGTCAATCACATCAACCGGCTCCTCTCGGGATGGTCCGGACCCCCACCCGGCATGGGTGGATCCGGTTCCCACCCGAGATGGTCCGGACCCCCACCCGGCGGTTCTCAACCGGGATGGTCCGGACCCCACCCGGCCTGGTTGGATCCGGTTCCGTCCCAGCATGGTCCGGACCCCCCCACCCGGCCTCGGTGGATCCGGTTCCGTCCCGGCATGGTCCAGACCCCCACCCGGCCTGGTTGGATCCGGTTCCGTCCCAGCATGGTCCGGACCCCCCACCCGGCCTCGGTGGATCCGGTTCCGTCCCGGCATGGTCCGGACCCCCACCCGGCCTGGTTGGATCCGGTTCCCACCCAGGATGGTCCGGACCCCCACCCCCGATCAGGGTGGGTCCGGTTCCCACCCGGGTTGGTCCGGACCCCCATCCAGCCTGGGTGGATCCGGATAGCACCCAGGATGGTCCGGACCTCCACCCGGCCGTTCGATTCAAGATCGCCCCAAAATGATGGTAAGCCAACGTGATCCAGGTGATTGGCCTTGGGGTGGGATGGGGTGTTGTTCGTCTCATTCATCCTTGGGGCCATGGTAAACTTTACCAGAGGCCCCAAATGATGGTAAGCCAACGTGATCCAGGTGATTGGCCGAGGAGTGCGGTGGGGGGGGCTTGCGCCTTTTTTATCCCTCCCTAGGACTTGGGCTGGGTGGATTCGGTTCCCAACCGGGCTGGGTCCATCCTGTCCCCCTTTTGGATGGTCCGGACCCCCACCCCCTATCCTGGGTGGATCCGGTTCCCACCTGAGATGGTCCGGACCCCCACCCCGCCTCGGTGGATCCGGTTCCCACCCGGGATGGTCCGGACCCCCACCCGGCCTGGGTGGATCCGGTTCCCACCCGGGATGGTCCGGACCCCCCAATCGGAACTGGATGGGTTCCCTTTAGTGTGGGACTTTTGGAACAACGGTAACCCAACGTTATCCGGGTGATTGGGCTGGGAATGGGCTGGGGGCAGGTGCATTTTATGCTTGCCTGCTGAAGTGGCGCATTCGATCATATAATGGTAAGCCAACGTGATCCGGGAGATTGTGTTACGTGTGAAGTGTGACGGTCTAGCTTTGTCCAAGCCGTCGGCTCCACCGTTTATTGCTAGCTGTAAACGTCGGTAACCCAATGTAATCCATGTGATTGAACTCGGCGCATGCCAGACTGTTTTGTTTCTACTCCACTGGTCCTGCATGTTGTGCAAATTTTAAAAAATTTGGTAAGCCAAGGTGATCCCGTTACTTTCTGTAGTTATATCACGTGGAAGAGGAGGTAAAGGACCCTCTCCACAAAGGCCCGGTGGTTTACCCAGGTAATCCGTCGAGCCTTCGAGACCCATCGATTCACCACATCGGTCCGCGTTT
>CANIUD010000515.1:7500-17500 GCA_947470075.1 Closterium sp. Yama58-4 | reverse complement strand
TTTTTCAATGTTTTGGATGCGCCCACGGTTTCGGTTTTGGGTCCTTTGAGGGCTCTAGGTGGGTGTGGGTGTGGGTGTGGTTCCCACCAGGGATGGTCCGGGACCCCACCCGACCCCGACCCGGGTGGGTCCCATCCCCACCCGGGATGGTCTGGACCCCCACCCGGCCTGTGTGGACCCGGTTTCAACCCGGGATGGTCTGGTCCCCCACCCTACCCGGGTGGATGCGGTCCCCACCCGAGATGGTCCGGACCCCCACCCGACCCGGGTGGATGCGGTCCCCACCCGAGATGGTCCGGACCCCCCCCCCCCCCCCTTCCTTCCCTCCGGCCTGCGTGGACTCGGTCCCCACCCGGATATGGTCCGGAACCCCCACCCCGCCCGGGTGGACCCGGTTCCCACCCGGGATGGTCCGGACCCCCACCCGACCCGGGTGGATCCGATCCTCACCCGGGATGGCACGGACCCCCCACCAGGCCTGTGTGGACCCGGTTCCCACCCAGGATGGTCCAGACCCCCACCCGCCACGGGTGGACCCGGCTCCCACCCGGGATGGTCCGGACCCCCACCCTGCCCTGGTGGACCCGGTTCCCACCCTGGTGGGTCCGGTTCCCACTCGTGATGGTCTGGACCCCCACCCGGCCTGGGTGGATCCGGTTCCCACCCGGGATCGTCCGGACCCCCAACCGACCGGGGCGGATCCGGTCCCCACCCGGGATGGTCCGGACCCCCCACCCGACCCGGGTGGGTCCGGTTCCCACCCGGGATGGTCTGGACCCCCACCCGGCCTGGGTGGACCCGGTTTCAACCCGGGATGGTCCGGACCCCCCACCCCGCCCAAGTGGACCCGGTTCCCACCCGGGATGGTCCGGAACCCCCACCCAGCCTGGGTGGACCCGGTTCCCACCCGGGATGGTCCGGGCCATCACCCGACCCGGGTGGATCCGATCCTCACCCGGGACGGCAAGGACCCCCCACCAGGCCTGTGTGGACCCGGTTCCCACCCGGGATGGTCCGGACACCCACCCGGCCCGGGTGGACCCGGTTCCCACCCGGGATGGTCCGGACCCCCCACCCGACCCGGGTGGGTCCGGTTCCCACCCGGGATGGTGGGGACCCCCACCCGGCCTGGGTGGACCCGGTTTCAACCCGGGATGGTCCGGACCCCCTACCCGGCCTGGGTGGATCCGGTTCCCACCCGGGATCGTCCGGACCCCCACCCGACCGGGGCGGATCCGGTCCCCACCCGGGTATGGTCCGGAACCCCCACCCCGCCCGGGTGGACCCGGTTCCCACCCGGGATGGTCCGGACCCCCACCCGGCCCGGGTGGACCCGGTTCCCACCCTGGATGGTCTGGACCCCCACCCGGTCTGGGTGGACCCGGTTTCAACCCGGGATGGTCCGGACCCCCCACCCCGCCCGGGTTGACCCGGTTCCCACCCGGGATGGTCCGGAACCCCCACCCCGCCCGGTTGGATCCGATCCCCACCCGGGATGGCACGGACCCCCCACCCGGCCTGCGTGGACCCGGTTCCTACCCCGGATGGTCCAGACCCCCACCCGACCCCGACCCGGGTGGGTCCCATCCCCACCCGGGATGGTCCGGACCCCCAACCGGTCTGGGTGGACCCGCTCCCCACCCTGGATGGTCCGGACCCCCCACCCCGCCCGGGTGGACCCGGTTCCCACCCGGGATGGTCCGATCCCCACCCGACCCGGGTGGATCCGATCCTCACCCGGGATGGCACGGACCCCGCACCAGGCCTGTGTGGACCCGGTTCCCACCCGGGATGGTCCGGACCCCCACCCGGCCCGGGTGGACCCGGTTCCCACCCGGGATGGTCCGGACCCCCACCCTGCCCGGGTGGACCCGGTTCCCACCCTGGATGGTCCGGACCCCCCACCCGACCCGGGTGGGTCCGGTTCCCACCCGGGATGGTCTGGACCCCCACCCGGCCTGGGTGGACCCGGTTTCAACCCGGGATGGTCCGGACCCCCCCACCCCGCCCGGGTGGACCCGGTTCCCACCCGGGATGGTCCGGAACCCCCACCCCGCCCGGTTGGATCCGATCCCCACCCGGGATGGCACGGACCCCCCACCCGGCCTGTGTGGACCCGGTTCCCACCCCGGATGGTCCGGACCCCCACCCGACCCCGACCCGGGTGGGTCCCATCCCCACCCGGGATGGTCCGGACCCCCAACCGGTCTGGGTGGACCCGGTTCCCACCCTGGATGGTCCGGACACCCACCCGGCCCGGGTGGACCTGGTTCCCACCCGGGATGGCCCGGAACCCCCACCCCGCCCGGTTGGATCCGATCCCCACCCGGGATGGAACGGACCCCCCACCCGGCCTGTGTGGATCCGGTTCCCACCCCGGATGGTCTGGACCCCCACCCGACCCCGACCCGGGTGGGTCCCATCCCCACCCGGGATGTACCGGACCCCCAACCGGTCTGGGTGGACCCGCTCCCCACCCTGGATGGTCCGGACCCCTCACCCCGCCCGGGTGGACCCGGTTCCTACCCGGGATGGTCCGATCCCCACCCGACCCGGGTGGATCCGATCCTCACCCGGGATGGCACGGACCCCCTACTAGGCCTGTGTGGACCCAGTTCCCACCCGGGATGGTCCGGACCCCCACCCGGCCCGGGTGGACCCGGTTCCTACCCGGGATGGTCCGGACCCCCACCCTGCCCGGGTGGACCCGGTTCCCGCCCTGGATGGTCCGGACCCCCCACCCGACCCGGGTGGGTCCGGTTCCCACCCGGGATGGTCTGGACCCCCACCCGGCCTGGGTGGACCCGGTTTCAACCCGGGATGGACCGGACCCCCCACCCTGCCCGGGTGGACCCGGTTCCCACCCGGGGTGGTCCGGAACCCCCACCCCGCCCCGTTGGATCCGATCCCCACCTGGGATGGTCTGGACCCCCCACCCGGCCTGTGTGGACCCGGTTCCCACCCGGGATGGTCCGGTCCCCCACCCTACCCGGGTTGATGCGGTCCCCACCCAAGATGGTCCGGACCCCCACCCGACCCGGGCGGATGCGGTCCCCACCCGGGATGGTCGAGAATCCCCCCCCCCCCCCCCTTCCCTCCGGCCTCCGTGGACTCGGTTCCCACCCGGAATGTGTGGACTCGGTTCCCACCCGGGATGGTCCGAACCCCCACCTGGCCCGGGTGGATCCGATCCCCACCCGAGATGGTCCGGACCCCCACCCGGCCCGGATGGACCCTGCCAGGGACCCTGTTCCCACCCTGGATGGTCTGGGCCGGACCCCCCATCCGACCCGGATGGACCCGGTTCCCACCCGGGATGGTCCGGACCCCCCACCCGGCCCGGGTGGATCCGGTTCCCACCCGGGATGGTCCGGACCCCCCACTCGGCCCGGGTGGATCCGGTTCCCACCCGGGATGGTCCGGACCCCCCACACGACCCGGGTGGATCCGGCCAAGGTAGAACTCCTCCCTTGCACGGGCTCGGATGGACTCCGGGACCTCTTTTTCCCGGTGGAAAGGCCTGGATGACCGGGGAAAAGTGTCAGCCGTGGTGAGAACCACCTCTCTACGGGTTCACATCCATCCCATGGGTCCTTTGGACCGGCTGGAAGGGCCCAGGTGCTTCAATGAACTGGCCAAGGTCAAAATGCACCCTTTCACGGGCTCGGGTGGCCTCCGGGACCTCTTTTTCCCGGTGGAAAGGCATGGATGACCGGGGGAAAGTGTCACCCGTGGTGAGAACCACCTTTGTACGGGTTCATATCCATCCCAAGGGTCCTTTTGACCGGGTGGAATGACCCGAGCACTCCAACGAACCGGCCGAGGACGAAATCCACCCTTGCACGGGCTCGGATGACCTCGGGGACCTCCTTTTCCCGGTGGAAAGGCATGGATGACCAGGGGAAAATGTCACCCGTGGTGGGAACCACCTTTGTACGGGTTCACATCCATCCCAAGGGTCCTTTTGACCGGCTGGAATGACCCAAGCACTCCAACGAACCGGCCAAGGTCGAAATCTACCCTTGCGCGGGCTTGGATGGGCTCCGGGACCTCTTTTTCCAGGTGGAAATCCCTGGATGACTGGGGGAAAGTGTCAACCGGGGTGGGAACCACCTTTGTACGGGTTCACATCCATCCCAAGGGTCCTTTTGATCGACTGGAATGACCCAAGCACTCCAATGAACCGGCCAAGGTAGAAATCCGCCTTGCACGGGCTCGGATGGCCTCCGGATCTCCTTTTCCCGGTGGAAAGACATGTATGACAGGGGGAAAGTTTCAGCCGTAGTAGGAACCACCCTTGTACGGGTTCACATCCATCCCAAGGGTCCTTTTGACCAGCTGGAATGACCCAAGCACTCCAACGAACCGGCCTAGGTCGAAATCCACCCTTGCGCGGGCTTGGATGGGCTCCGAGACCTCCTTTTCCCGGTGGAACGGCCTGGATGACCGGGGGGAAGTGTCAACCGGGGTGGGAACTACCTTTCTACGGGTTCACATCTATCCCAACGGTCCGTTTGACCGGCTGGAATGACCCAAGCACTCCAACGAACCGGCCTAGGCCGAAATCCACCCTTGCGCGGGCTTGGATGGGCTCCTGGACCTCTTTTTCCAGGTGGAAAGCCCTGGATGACCGGGGGAAAGTGTCAACCGGGGTGGGAAGTACCTTTCTACGGGTTCGTATCCATCCCAACGGTCCTTTTGCCCGGCTGGAATGACCCGAGCACTCCAGTGAACCGAGTGGATCGGGCCCAATGTTGAAATCCACCCTTGCACGGGTTCATATCCATCCCAAAACTGCCCCAAATGATGGTAACCCAATGTAACCCGAGTGATTGGACCTGGAATAGGGTAGGGAGAGGGATAGTTTGTCCCTCCCTAGAGCTCGGGCGAGTCTTTCCAACTGCCCCAAATGATGGTAACCCAACATAATCGAGGTGATTGGCCCTGGAATAGGGTAGGGAGAGGGGTGATTTGTCCCTCTCTAGGGCCTGGTGAGTCTTTCCAATTGCCCCAAATGGTGGTAACCCAACGTAATCCATGTGATTGGCCATGGAATAGCCTAAGGAGAGGGTTTTATTTCCCTCCTTATGGCCCCGGCGACTCTTTCCAGTCGCCACAAAGGATGGTAGCCCAACATAATCGAGGTGATTGGCCGTGGTATAGGGTGGGAATGTCGTTCCACTCCCCTCTCTATGGCCCTGGTATGTCATCGTTTGTGGCCCCAAATTGCGGTAACCCAATGTAATCCGAGTGATTGGCCTAGGAGCACCGAGGGAGTTCTTTGTGCCATCCATCCCCTAGGCTCTTTTGCTTGCTCCAAATGATGGTAAGCCAACGTAATCGAGGTGACTGTCCTTGGAATAGGGTGGGGTGTTGCTCCTCCCATGCATCCCTAGGGCCGTGGCAAAGTTTAATCAAAGGCCCACAATGATGGTAACCCAACGTTATCCATGTGATTGGCCGGGTAGTTAGGTGGGGGTGGCGCTATTTCATCCCTCCCTAGGATGGGGATGGTTGGATCCGGTTCCCACCCGGGATGGGTCCATCCGGTACCCATTTCGGATGGTCCGGACCCCCACCCGACCCGGGTGGATCCGGTTCCCACCCGGGATGGTCCAGAACCCCACCCGACCCGGGTGGATCCGGTTCCCACCCGGGATGGTCCGGACCCCCACCCGAACCGGGTGGACCCGGTTCCCTCCCGGGATGGTCCGGACCCCAACCCGACCCGGGTGGATCCGGTCCCCACCCGAGATGGTCCGGACCCCAACCCGACCCGGGTGGATCCGGATCCTAATGGGGTTCTTTCGGTTGCCCCGAATGACGGTAACCCAACGTAATCGGAATGATTGGCCCTGGTTTTATGGCAGGTTGTCAATCACATCAACCGGCTCCTCTCGGGATGGTCCGGACCCCCACCCGGCCTGGGTGGATCCGGTTCCCACCCGAGATGGTCCGGACCCCCACACGACCTGGGTGGGGATCCGGTTCTCAACCGGGATGGTCCGGACCCCCACCCGACCCGGGTGGATCCGGTTCCTACCCGGGATGGTCCGGACCCCCACCCGACCCGGGTGGATCCGGTTCCCACCCGTGATAGTCCGGACCCCTACCAGACCCGGATGGGGATCCGGTTCCCACCCGGGATGGTCCGGACCCCCACCCGAACCGGGTGGATCCGGTTCCCTCCCGGGATGGTCCGGACCCCAACCCGACCCGGGTGGATCCGGTCCCCACCCGAGATGGTCCGGACCCCAACCGGACCCGGGTGGATCCGGATCCTAATAGGGTTCTTTCGGTTGCCCCGAATGACGTTAACCCAACGTAATCGGAGTGATTGGCCCTGGTTTTATGGCAGGTTGTCAATCACATCAACCGGCTCCTCTCGGGATGGTCCGGACCCCCACCCGGCCTGGGTGGATCCGGATCCCACCCGAGATGGTCCGGACCCCCACCCGACCCGGGTGGGGATCCGGTTCTCAACCGGGATGGTCCGGACCCCCACCCGACCCGGGTGGATCCGGTTCCCACCCGAGATGGTCCGGACCCCCACCCGACCCGGGTGGGGATCCGGTTCTCAACCGGGATGGTCTGGACCCCCACCCGGCCTGGGTGGACCCGGTTCCCACCCTGGATGGTCCGGACCCCCCACCCGACCCGGGTGGGTCCGGTTCCCACCCGGGATGGTCTGGACCCCCACCCGGCCTGGGTGGACCCGGTTCCCACCCGGGATGGTCCGGACCCCCACCCGACCCGGGTGGATCCGGTTCCTACCCGGGATGGTCCGGACCCCTACCCGACCCGGGTGGGGATCCGGTTCCCACCCGGGATGGTCCGGACCCCCACACGACCTGGGTGGGGATCCGGTTCTCAACCGGGATGGTCCGGACCCCCACCCGACCCGGGTGGATCCGGTTCCTACCCGGGATGGTCCGGACCCCCACCCGACCCGGGTGGATCCGGTTCCCACCCGAGATGGTCCGGACCCCCACCCGACCCGGGTGGGGATCCGGTTCTCAACCGGGATGGTCCGGACCCCCACCCGACCCGGGTGGATCCGGTTCCCACCCGAGATGGTCCGGACCCCCACCCGACCCGGGTGGGGATCCGGTTCTCAACCGGGATGGTCTGGACCCCCACCCGGCCTGGGTGGACCCGGTTCCCACCCTGGATGGTCCGGACCCCCCACCCGACCCGGGTGGGTCCGGTTCCCACCCGGGATGGTCTGGACCCCCACCCGGCCTGGGTGGACCCGGTTTCAACCCGGGATGGTCCGGACCCCCACCCGACCCGGGTGGATCCGGTTCCTACCCGGGATGGTCCGGACCCCTACCCGACCCGGGTGGGGATCCGGTTCCCACCCGGGATGGTCCGGACCCCCACCCGAACCGGGTGGATCAGGTTCCCTCCCGGGATGGTCCGGACCCCAACCCGACCCGGGTGGATCCGGTTCCCACCCGGGATGGTCCGAACCCCCACACGACCTGGGTGGGGATCCGGTTCTCAACCGGGATGGTCCGGACCCCCACCCGACCCGGGTGGATCCGGTTCCTACCCGGGATGGTCCGGACCCCCACCCGACCCGGGTGGATCCGGTTCCCACCCGTGATGGTCCGGACCCCTACCAGACCCGGATGGGGATCCGGTTCCCACCCGGGATGGTCCGGACCCCCACCCGAACCGGGTGGATCCGGTTCCCTCCCGGGATGGTCCGGACCCCAACCCGACCCGGGTGGATCCGGTCCCCACCCGAGATGGTCCGGACCCCAACCGGACCCGGGTGGATCCGGATCCTAATAGGGTTCTTTCGGGTGCCCCGAATGACGTTAACCCAACGTAATCGGAGTGATTGGCCCTGGTTTTATGGCAGGTTGTCAATCACATCAACCGGCTCCTCTCGGGATGGTCCGGACCCCCGCCCGGCCTGGGTGGATCCGGATCCCACCCGAGATGGTCCGGACCCCCACCCGACCCGGGTGGGGATCCGGTTCTCAACCGGGATGGTCCGGACCCCCACCCGACCCGGGTGGATCCGGTTCCCACCCGAGATGGTCCGGACCCCCACCCGACCCGGGTGGGGATCCGGTTCTCAACCGGGATGGTCTGGACCCCCACCCGGCCTGGGTGGACCCGGTTCCCACCCTGGATGGTCCGGACCCCCCACCCGACCCGGGTGGGTCCGGTTCCCACCCGGGATGGTCTGGACCCCCACCCGGCCTGGGTGGACCCGGTTTCAACCCGGGATGGTCCGGACCCCCACCCGACCCGGGTGGATCCGGTTCCTACCCGGGATGGTCCGGACCCCTACCCGACCCGGGTGGGGATCCGGTTCCCACCCGGGATGGTCCGGACCCCCACCCGAACCGGGTGGATCAGGTTCCCTCCCGGGATGGTCCGGACCCCAACCCGACCCGGGTGGATCCGGTTCCCACCCGGGATGGTCCGGACCCCCACACGACCTGGGTGGGGATCCGGTTCTCAACCGGGATGGTCCGGACCCCCACCCGACCCGGGTGGATCCGGTTCCTACCCGGGATGGTCCGGACCCCCACCCGACCCGGGTGGATCCGGTTCCCACCCGTGATGGTCCGGACCCCTACCAGACCCGGATGGGGATCCGGTTCCCACCCGGGATGGTCCGGACCCCCACCCGAACCGGGTGGATCCGGTTCCCTCCCGGGATGGTCCGGACCCCAACCCGACCCGGGTGGATCCGGTCCCCACCCGAGATGGTCCGGACCCCAACCGGACCCGGGTGGATCCGGATCCTAATAGGGTTCTTTCGGTTGCCCCGAATGACGTTAACCCAACGTAATCGGAGTGATTGGCCCTGGTTTTATGGCAGGTTGTCAATCACATCAACCGGCTCCTCTCGGGATGGTCCGGACCCCCACCCGGCCTGGGTGGATCCGGATCCCACCCGAGATGGTCCGGACCCCCACCCGACCCGGGTGGGGATCCGGTTCTCAACCGGGATGGTCCGGACCCCCACCCGACCCGGGTGGATCCGGTTCCCACCCGAGATGGTCCGGACCCCCACCCGACCCGGGTGGGGATCCGGTTCTCAACCGGGATGGTCTGGACCCCCACCCGGCCTGGGTGGACCCGGTTCCCACCCTGGATGGTCCGGACCCCCACCCGACCCGGGTGGGTCCGGTTCCCACCCGGGATGGTCTGGACCCCCACCCGGCCTGGGTGGACCCGGTTTCAACCCGGGATGGTCCGGACCCCCACCCGACCCGGGTGGATCCGGTTCCTACCCGGGATGGTCCGGACCCCTACCCGACCCGGGTGGGGATCCGGTTCCCACCCGGGATGGTCCGGACCCCCACCCGAACCGGGTGGATCAGGTTCCCTCCCGGGATGGGCCGGACCCCAACCCGACCCGGGTGGATCCGGTCCCCACCCGAGATGGTCCGGACCCCAACCCGACCCGGGTGGATCCGGATCCTAATAGGGTTCTTTCGGTTGCCCCAAATGACGGTAACCCAACGTAATCGGAGTGATTGGCCCTGGTTTTATGGCAGGTTGTCAATCACATCAACCGGCTCCTCTCGGGATGGTCCGGACCCCCACCCGGCCTGGGTGGATCCGGTTCCCACCCGAGATGGTCCGGACCCCCACCCGGCGGTTCTCAACCGGGATGGTTCGGACCCCCACCCGACCCGGGTGGATCCGGTTCCTACCCGGGATGGTCCAGACCCCCACCCGACCCGGGTGGATCCGGTTCCTACCCGGGATGGTCCGGACCCCTACCCGACCCGTGTGGGGATCCGGTTCCCACCCGGGATGGTCCGGACCCCCACCCGAACCGGGTGGATCCGGTTCCCTCCCGGGATGGTCCGGACCCCAACCCGACCCGGGTGGATCCGGTCCCCACCCGAGATGGTCCGGACCCCAACCCGACCCGGGTGGATCCGGATCCTAATAGGGTTCTTTCGGTTGCCCCGAATGACGGTAACCCAACGTAATCGGAGTGATTGGCCCTGGTTTTATGGCA
>CANIUD010000515.1:0-2500 GCA_947470075.1 Closterium sp. Yama58-4 | reverse complement strand
GGAGGCGAGATGCTCAGAGCACGCCCGAGGGCTTGGAAGGACGACGACCGGCGTTCAGCCGGCCCGCCGGATCTCCAAGCCCGTGGCCTCGTCGGAGAACCCATCGGAACAATGCCGAGCCCCACCTCAGGCCGTGCCCCGCGACCTTGTCGTTCGTTTTGGCGAGCGATCGGCGAGCAAGCGGGCGTGCGGTGGCTCGAAAAAAGATCGAGCACCGATGGATTCGTTGTGGTGCTTAAAGGAAGACGCACCCCGACGGGCATGGAGCACCGCCTCGGTTGATCCCAGACCTTGGCAACCGCTCCTAAGAACGAGTGACGTAACGACCGCCCTCGGCTTTTCCGCGTGTTGCTCGCAACACCGGAGGGACCGGGCGACCTCCTCTCGCAGGAGATCAGGTCGCAGCCCCCTCCCACGCAACTAGCTTAGTAGGCCCGCCATCCCAAAGGCTAGTCGTGATCGGGAGCGAGGCAAGTCGGGAAACACGGTCGGTTAGGGCAGCGGGGTGGCACCCGATGTCCTCTCCGTACCGCACCTCGACGAGCCTCGACACCAGGGAGCCTGCTTCCCGGCGGCACCGGGCGTCCATGCGGAACAAAAACCAAATCCCTTTCCCCCGATGGTAACCGGTCGGACTCTCTCCCAAAAGCGGAAGCACCGGGAAGTTCGACGTCGGACCTAGGACGTATCCTCAGAAAATGGGCTTGCCGGATTCCTCCTCTAACCTAGCGTCCCCCGCCACCGGTGCTCCAATCTCTCTTGGCACCGGCTGGTGTGACTGCGGGGTCTTGCTCGCCCGGCCCTCCGAAATCCTCTTCGGTTGGCTGGGAAGGGGCGCCCGTGGTGATGGCAAGGGACCGTTTCTCAGCCGGGCCCGATCGCAGTGCATCAAGGAGCTGCGAACGGGCACGGGATATAGACCTCTCCGCGATCGGGACTGGCCGTCCGGTCGCAAAACCCTCCCCTTGAGCGGGGCCCCCACGAGCCCCGGCACCTAATAAAAACTGGGACCCCACTCCTGACGATGGATATCTTGGAACCTGGCTCGATGAAGAACGCAGCGAAATGCGATACGTAATGCGAATTGCAAAACTCCGTGAATCATCGAAACTTTGAACGCATGTTGCGCCCGAGGCCTCGGCCGAGGGCACGTCTGCTTGAACGCCACACACATCCAGGTGGAGCCACGCATTCCGCACCCACACCCTCCGCACGCGGCTAACGTGCGGCTGGATGAACGGGACGGAGCTGCCAAAGTGCGCCGGCATACGAGGGGCGCTCGGGCTGTTTTTGCCCGAGACAATCGCCCGTACCTGGGAAAACGAGATGGCCGTCGCAACCCGTGCACAACGGGGGGCAGTCGGCTGAAATCGCAGGGCCGCCGCAAGCCCGTCTCCTCTCCGTCTCGACCCCAGTGCAGATCCCCGGATGCCAACCGGGAGGACGCGAGCGGGACGAGCGCGACGAGGCGGGTGGCGACCCCGCTGGGCCCGGTGAACCCAGCCGGCCAACGGACCCCGTCCGGACCTCCCAGCAGGTGGGGGGGTATCGGATGCCAAACCGGTTCCTCTTTTCCTCTCCCGAGAAGGCCGCGAAACGGAGAAATGGAGTCCGAGGGCGTGGCAACCCTCGGTCTCCGCCCTCCAAAGTAGCGCGCACGGACCGGGCGAGGGGCGGACGGGGCTCGTACTAAAAATGGTCGGACCGGGGAAGAACCGGGCAAACCCCCAAACGATGGCTTCAAGTCAGGCGAGACCACCCGCTGAATTTAAGCATATTACTAAGCGGAGGAAAAGAAAACAACCGTGATTCCTTTGGTAGCGGCGAGCGACCAAGGAAAAGCCCAGGCTTGAAATCCGAGGGCCTCCGGCCCTCCGAATTGTAGTCTGAAAAGGAAGCGTTCTCTGTGACGGGCGCCGCCTCAAGTCCACTGGAAAGTGGCGGCAGAGAGGGTGACACCCCCGTCGGGCGACGACCCGTCACTTCACGAGGCGCATCCGAAGAGTCGGGTTGCTTGGGAGTGCAGCCCCAACATGGGTGGTAAGCTCCATCCAAGGCTAAATACGGCCAGGTTTCCGATAGCGAACAAGTACCGCGAGGGAAAGATGAAAAGAACTTTGGAAAGAGAGTAAAAAGTGCTTGAAATCGTCAGGAGGATAAGCGCATGAGCCAAAAAAACCTGCGGGACCCGTTCACGCGGGGCCCGGGTTACGCAGCGCCGGTCGAGGCCGCGGGAAAAGGAGCTCGCTCCCACCGCGGCGGAGACCGAGGATGGCCCTCACGGGTCGGCGCTGGCGAAACGGGCTGATGCGACCGTCTGAAACACGGACCAAGGAGGCCAACGCGGCTGCGAGCCAATGGGTTGAAAAACCACAATGGCGACAGTTGAAAGGGACCGTGAGAAGGCGGCCTCGTGCTGCCCGCACCACGGACCGCCCCGGGGGCCTCGGCGCCCGGGGTGCGTTGAGTAGTCGCGTTGGTGACCCGAAAGATGGTGAAC
>CANIUD010000514.1:0-103645 GCA_947470075.1 Closterium sp. Yama58-4 | reverse complement strand
GTTCTCTCTCTCTCTCTCTCTCTCTCTCTTCTCTCTCTCTCTCTCTCTCTCTCTCTCTCTCTCTCTCTCTCTCTCTCTCTCTCTCTCTCTCGTTCTCTCTCTCTCGTTCTCTCTCTCTTCCTCTCGTTCTCTCGTTTTCAATCTCTGGTTCTCTCTCTTCCTCTCGTTCTCACTCCCTCTCATTCTCTCTCACGTCCTCTCTCTCTCGTCCTCTCTCTTTCATTCTCTTCATTCTCTTTTAAGCTTCAATTCTTAATATCACATCTTTCTTCTTGTATTCGATGCTTCTTTTTTGTTATCACAGATACTCGCTTTTAGGCAGGATGGATTTTGAAGGAAGGGAGTGTCGTACCACTTACAGTGCATTTTTTTTTAGTTCCTTTAATTATGAGTAATTGTTTGATTTGTTTCATTTCTGTTTGTATTATGCTTCTTCTCGTTGCAATCGTAATGCATGTCTGCATTTTTCAAAAAAATATCTTGCCGATCATCGTCACAAAAGGTTGAGTGGTCCACCACTATGACAGTGAAGCCATTTTCAGCTGGACTTGACCGGTTTAGATATTTTTTTGGGATATGCAGATTGTATTGCTTTGTTACATTAGCTGTTTATATTGCTGACCCCGTATATTGCTGACTTCCCCGACACGCTAGGCGGGGGAAGGAAGCGGTAGTATAAATTTTAAACTGCAAATATTCATCAATTGGTTTGATGAATATGAGAAATGCAATTATCGTTTGGTCGGTCATTGCAGTTCTCCACAGATTCTCACCTTTCTTAATCATGCGCGTTACAAAAGAACGATGTAGAGTACCGTAGCAATGACTAGCAAATGACCAGCAAATGACCAGAAAGCTTAACAAGTACGGTATGATCATTATGGAAAGATTGTCAAGTTTATTAGTACCCTGAACAAGCATTTTCCAGTTATTTTACATTTTTTTTGTGCAGATAATTAAAATTTCCTTATTTTTTTTTTTGCTTTAGGTCGATTGCAATAGGTTGCTTCGCAACCCAAAAAAAAAAAAAAAAAAAAAAAAAAAAAAAAAAAAAAAAAAACCAACATTTTTCATGAATCGTGACTCTGTAACTCTGTTTGCTCGCCTCATGGAGGTAAAAGGAAGGTGGAAACATGATACCAAGGAGGTTGCACAAAATGGCGCAACTGGCTTTCGACATATATGGAAAGACGCGGATGAGGAGGGTGGTGAATGAGGGAGGTGAAGGAGGGAGGTGAATGAGGGAGGTGAAGGAGGGAGGTGAATGAGGGAGGTGAATGAGGGAGGTGAAGGAGGGCGGTGAATGAGGGAGGTGAATGAGGGAGGTGAATGAGGGAGGTGAATGAGGGAGGTGAATGAGGGAGGTGAATGAGGCACATGGTGGAGGTGAATGAGGCACACGGTGGAGGTGAATGAGGCACACGGTGGAGGTGAATGAGGCACATGGTGGAGGTGAATGAGGCACATGGTGGAGGTGAATGAGGCACATGGTGGAGGTGAATGAGGCACATGGTGGTGGTGAATGAGGCACATGGTGGAGGTGAATGAGGCACACGGTGGAGGTGAATGAGGCACACGGTGGAGGTGAATGAGGCACATGGTGGAGGTGAATGAGGCACATGGTGGAGGTGAATGAGGCACATGGTGGAGGTGGGGCAGACGAGGAATTTGAGTTGAGGGACAAAAGGGGGGCAATCCGGCAAAGAGGAGCACATAACTGGCACCTCACCTGAGCTGGACCTTTGCCTGTAGAGAAGCAGCATGGCAGCAGCGAGGAGGGCAGCAGCGAGGAGGACAGCAGCGAGGAGAGCAGCAGCGAGGAGAGCAGCAGCTAGGAGTACATCTCCCACCCCCCACCACGCTACCACATCACATTACCAAAGCTTCACCTTTTCTAGACCTATGTTTGCAGAACAAGAACGCGCCAACAGCTAGGAGAGCAGCAGCTAGGCCACCTCCCAGAGCAATCCCAACGATAGCTCCCACAGAGAGGCCAGAAGAGGAGGGAGGAGACGGAGGAGCGGGAGGAGGAGATGGGGCGGGTGGTGTGGAGGGGGAATCAGAATGAGGAAGAGGAGTGCAAGTGGAGCAAAACTCGCTGCACGTCTGGCAGAACTGGGTGGAGCTGCTCTGCTTGACCGTGCAGGATTGCCCGGCTCCCGTGGGGCACACAACCCCGCTCCTGTCGAGGACACTGCAGTGAGGGACAGGGAAAGGAGGGCAAGGAAGAAGAGTGGGAGAATGGAGGAAGAGAAGGGCAGAACTGGGTGGAGCTGGTCTGCTTGACCGTGCAGGGGTACCTGGATCCTGTGGGGCACACAACCCCGCTTCTGTCGAGGACACTGGGATAAGATAAAGGGAGGGAGTCGCTTTTTTAGACGACCAAAAAACTGGCTCCTGTGGGCCACGTTTCAGCTTCCGGTCTTTTTTTAGGCGCCCCTAAAACAGCTTACGCTGTAGAGAGCTTCACGAGACGAGATTCCCAAGGGTGGGAGCAGGAGCAGCTTGCCTTAAAACTTACAGTGCAGTGAGCTTCACGAGATTCCCGAGGGTGGGAGGAGCGACGCCGGAGAGATTATTGTAGCCAAGGACTCTGCAGGATGGGCGAGTGAGTGAGTGAGTGATCTCGTTAGGGCATAAGTCTTGAGACGATTGTAGGCAAAGACAAAAAGATCAACGCCCGAGAGGTTATTGTAACCAAGGACCCTGCAGGGTGGGCGAATGAGTGAGTGAGTGATGGCGGTAGGGCAAAGGGGCAAGCGGTAATCTGCCTTTGAGTCACCTCAAAAGCATTCCCAAGGGCGGGTGGGAGGAGCAAGTAGAGAAATGGCAAGGCATGGTATCATGCGTAAGAGGAGGAATGGCAAGGCATGGTATCATGCATAAGAGGAGCAATGGCAAGGTATGGCAAGGCATGGTACGAATCATGTGATGCACAACGACAGCAGAACTGCTCCTCCTCCGCACTACTCACCGGGTGTCCAGTCTTGTGGTGTCTCATACTCATGCCTCAAACATATTGCACCACAGAGCTATTCCTCAGCGGCACAACTACAGCAGAACTACTCCTCCTCCGCACTACTCACCGGGTGTCCAGTCTTGTGGTGCCTCATACTCATAACTCAAACATATTGTGCACCACAGAGCTATTCCTCAGCAGCACAACTACAGCAGAACTACTCCTCCTCAGCACCACTCACAGGGTGTCCAGTCTAGTAAGGTTGCCAAGGCTGGTTGGAAGAGAGCCTGTTAGCGAGTTGTTGCCCAAGTCACTAACGAGGATGGAACAGGACAGGGGGGAGGGTGTAAGTACAGTTTGAAATTTGAATCGAAGAAAGGATCAAGGGCAATAGCGAATTATTGAGTAGCTTTCTAGAGTGTTCACAAGGGCAGTAGAATTGAAATAAGAGAAGCAAGGATGTATCATGTATGGTGCTGGCGCGAATGACTGCGTCACTTTCTAGAGGGCGAATGGGTCAAACGTCAAACGTACATCTTTGTCAGCGAAGTGATGAGGCTTATATTGGAGCAGAAGGATCCCTTTATGCCCTTATCGCGCGTGAGACTAAGGGGGATAACAAGTGGGAGGTATGGAGTGAGGGAGGAGAGAAGGGGTTGCGGAGAAAAGGAGAGAAGGGGTTGCGGAGAAAAGGAGAGAAGGGGTTGCAGAGAAAAGGAGCAGCCTGATACTGAAGCAAGTGGACCCCATTTATGCCCTTATCGCGTGTTACACTAAGGGGGATGGCAACGAAGGGGGGGGGAATAATACCACATAAAAACAATGGCACATAATACCACATGCCATCGCATTGCCATGCCACATGGCACAAATGAATGCTGTTGTTGACAGCACCACACTCACATGGCATTGACAGCACCACACTCACATAGCGTTGACAGCACATGCATGCCATGCAACACTCACATAGCATTGACATGCCATGCCATGCCATGCCATGCAACACTCACATGACACTGACAACGCCAAAAAGGGTCGCACGTGATCCACGAGTCCATGCTACTGGCATGCCAGGATACCACCACACGCCATTGCAATGCCATCACGCCATACCATACCATGCGACACTTACTTAAATGACATCCCGTACTCACACCACATGCATGCCATGCCACACTCACATGGCGTTGACGGCGCCAAAAGGGTCGCATGTAATCCACGAGTCCATGTGGCATGGCACGCCAGGATACCACATGCCATTGCATGACATTATGCCATGCCATGCCATGCCATGCCACACTAGGGTCGCACGTGAGCCACAAGTCCATGCTGCATGGCATCCCAGGGAACCGTACCACATGCCATTGCATGACAATATGCCATACTCGTACATCGCTGACACAGTAACACACTCACATGGCATTGACGGCGCCAAAAGGGTCGCATGTGACCCACGAGTCCATGCTACATGGCATGCCAGGATACCACATGCCATCTGGCACACCCATCTCTCTGCCACAGGCTTCTAGAATCGCGCCTTGTTCAGCTGTCACATTGAACGACGTACTACCTCCCCCCGGTCCTCCGCCTGCCCCCCCTCCTCCGGGCGCTCCCCCTAGCGCTGGATCTCCGCCAGGCGCTCCCCCCTGCGCTGGCGCTCCTCCGCCAGGCGCCGGCGCAGTGGGTGCAACGGGTGGCGCAACGGGTGGTGCAACGGCAACGGGTGCGGGTGGTGCAACTAGCGGTGCAACGGGTGGTGCAAGGGGCGGTGCAACAGGTGGTGCAACGGGTGGTGCAACGGGTGGTGCAACGGCAACGGGTGCGGGTGGTGCAACTAGCGGTGCAACGGGTGCAATGGGTGCGGGCGGTGCAACGGGCGGTGCAACGGGCGGTGCAAGGGGTGGTGCAACGGGTGGTGCAACGGGTGGTGCAACGGGTGGTGCAGCGGGTACTTTCCCCAGAGCTACGTTCAACGCCTGTAGGTACCGGCGCGCTTTCCCTGGAGTGTTTTCGTTTCCAGACGCCTCTAAGTACCGCGCTTTCCAGGGAGCAGTGTTTCCGTTTCCAGAAGCTTGTGCTTTCCTTGGAGTGTTTTCAAACGAGTCGTTTCCAGACGCCTGTCCGGCGAACAGGCTACTGATAAGTAGCAGCCACGCGCAGACGACGCGAGCGAGAGGCAGACGAGGAATTAAATGGAGTTTATTATGAGTCCCGCGGCGATGAGTTACTAGTCGCGGGACTAATGGCGACTCGCCGGCCTCGAAGGGTATGAGGAACTGCGAAACCATGATGTAAGCAGTTCTGTCAGGGGACCCGTCGTCCCAGTGACGTGGCGTGCGACAAAAATCTGGCGCGCTTCAGACTGAAGGGGTTTTTTTTTTCCTCTACGCGCGTGATGAATCTTGAGAGAAGTCGAATCTCGAATGCTGGACACACGGGTAACGTCCGTGGCACTGTCGACTTGAAGCTGTCTCTCAGAGAAGGTGATTAACGATAACTTATCGTTTGATTCTATATCGAATAAATCGAGCTGTCGCAGTACGCGTGAGAACGGAACTGCGTCCACTGGACTGGACGTCAAGAGCAGCAAAAAATTGGTCGGTCAGCATTCGCGCTTCGGACGTCGGATGAGAAACAACATCGTTTGAGCTGCTTTTTGGACAACGAACCGCAAGGTGTACCCCTAGATATCTGTTCAGCGTGAACGACTCACTGATAAGAAATCTAGGGTTACACCGAAGCGTTCCGTTCCAAACGCAAGGAATGCTGAGAGAGCGACACTCATGAGAGAGAGAGACGATGAGGAAGATGAGGGACCACGGAATGACAGCAACAGGCAGGAATAGTGTACTCCTCATCGTCACACTACAGTAATGAATTCTGTAGACTAGGAGTTTTGGTTAGCTGCCGCCGCCATCCTGCATTAGCAATGGCGACGGCATTATGTTGCTGTACGAGCAGCATTCGTCGCAAGCACGTGTCTGGGAATTTCAAATTTCATCGCGCAAGGCGATGGTTGCTGCTGGGGCTTCGTCGTCAGCCTGGAATGCGTGGCTTGTGTGGGGTGAGGGTTGACTCTCTGCTCTGCTCCCAGCATCTTGCGGGGGTGGGTGAATCCCGTCACGGGATGAGTGGAGAACAAATTGGGAGTTAGAAATGAGCACAGCTCACATAACCTCCGCCACAGCCTCTAACTTCCACGGCTTTGGCTCATCCATGGAAACTGTCGGGGTAGCGGACCACTTTTGTTCAAACAATGAAGAAAACCGCACTGCACCGTGTAAAAAGACAAATAGCCGTTTTCAACCCATGTATTTTCTTGAACACCCTGTTCAATAAGCCATCTTGACAATTGTGGATCGCGCCCTTGAAACTGGAGCTGTGAGGTACAAATGGTTCCGCTATAAAGTCCCGCGCTCACAAAGTCCCATTTTCAGAATGAGGAGCTTTTTCCTTTAATTCCTAGGTGTGGCCCCTCCTCTACAGTCCCTTTTTTGACCAGGTTCATTGCACGTATAAGTGCCTTGAACATTAACGGAGAATGCTAAAAAAGGCAGTTTTGTTTTGAAGTGAACATTCACAACTGATATTTTTTGTTTCTCTTGACCGCGCTTGTTTCTTATTCCCGTCGCGCGATTCCTAGCGCGCTCCACGATGACATCTCAGTAATCTCGCTGACAGGAAGGAAAAACAAAAAGACAAACCTATTATGGCATCAAACATAAACAATGTTGTTTATTTCTGCCCGTTTTTCACGCATCACTGATAACGCGTAAAACCGTTCGACGAGAAGTTGAAGCAAGCGCGGTCCATACGTACGTATATGACAAAAAACAACAACCAGTAGAGACAAAAAACCGCTTTTCATGCAATTTTCTCGAATTTGGGACTATAGGGTCCCGTTTGCCCGGGGTTTCGGACATTTTGACATATAGTCCGCGCGCGGCGTGTTTCTCCGTCGGACTTTAAACGAGAACAACTGTACATGCATGCAAACATCCACATGACACTTCGGTCACTCGCTTCTCCTACTCCTGCTGTTAGTTACCAATTTGCGCCACGACACGAGCCGGCAGGTTTCGGCGTACACTCTACACTGCCCTGTTCTGTAGTAGATACACTCTCACATCCTGAGGTCATACGTGCATCATAGGCTCCAAACGGAATCTATGCGAAGTAACAGTTTGCCTTGATTGATTGAGGCTTTGCTCAAAATGCATCTTCTTCCTTACAGATAAGGGGACAATTCTGAGAATGCCAAATCAACAGGCCAGGCCAATAACAAGAAGGGCAATTACGAGTACACCCCAAACCCCACAGAAATGCTGATGATAGCTCCCAGAGGCAGCCCGGACAAAGGACGGGGAGGAAGAGGAGGAGGGAGGCGTGTTTGTATCCGTGGAAAGAGGAGAAAAAGCGCTAGTGGCAGGAGGAAGGGATGGCCCAGCATCAGCACTAGGAGAGCAGGAGGAGCAGAAGTCGGGGCATGAAAGGCAGAACTGCGAGGAGGGGGTTTGCGGCACCACGCATGGCTGGCCGGCTCCTGGGCACACCGTGCCACTCTCGTTGAGCTCTCTGAAAAGGAGGGTAAGAGAAGGGCAGGGGAGATGGGGGATGAGGAGCAGCAGCTTCCCGAGATTGGGTGGAATGGTGCCTGAGAGAGCATTGGTGGCAAAGCCCCTGCGGGGAGGTGGTGAAGCCCCTCTCTGCAGGAAGGTGGGTCATGAATTCATCCCCTCAATACACACTCCCTTTCTCCACTTCCCCCTTTATAATCACACCGCCTTTTACACACACTCACAGCGATGTGAGGAGCAGGAGATTCCCGAGGGTGGGTGGAACAGTGCCCGAGAGCGCATTGGTGGCGAAACCCCTGGAGGGAGGTGGACGGTGGCAGGTGATGGGATGGCAATGGGGGTGATGGGATGGCAATGGGGGTGATGGGATGGCAATGGGGGTGATGGGATGGCGATGGGGCATTCTAATTGACATTGGAGAGCATTCGTGGCGAAGCCCCTGCAGCGGGGGGGGGGGAGCGGGTGTTGATAAGTGGGTGGAAGCAAAAAGCAGGTGGTGATGTGACGTCATCAGTGGAGAGGTAGCATTGGCAGGTGATGATGTGACGTCATCAGTGGAGAGGTAGCATTGGCAGGTGGTGATGTGACGTCAATGGGGTGGTAGCATTGGGGAGGTGGTAGCATTGGGGAGGTGGTAGCATTGGGGAGGTGGTAGCATTGGGGAGGTGGTAGCACTGGGGAGGTGGTAGCATTGGGGAGGTGGCAGCAAGGTGAAATTCCTTTAGAGACATCTTACAAGCATGTGAGGTTTCTGAGGTTCCCCAATTGGGAGGGAATTTCTCCGAAAAACTGGTTGCCATCAAAGTGCCTGGAGATAGGGGGCAACACGGCTGGAAATTTCATACCTAGGTATTGCCGACTGACCCCTTCTACAGACTATACCTAGGCATTGTCACTCACAGTTCCCTCACAGTCACAACTTCGATTTGATATAAGAACACCTGCATTGGGCTTTGAATAGCCAGCATAAGCATGGAAAGCGTGACAGGAGCTCTGCGCACGCTGAATTTCGAGGAATCTTGATTGACGCGTGATGTACGTACGAAGTAATGTTTTGAGACGTCTCAAAACGCTCCATTGAAGTATATCAAGTGGTCGGGTAGATTTACTCTCAGCTGTTTTGTTACGTCAATCTCTTACAGCTCTTATGATCAAATCAATAGAGCGGTTCACTCACAGCATGTTGAGTTTGGTGACGGTCGGCCATAGTGAGCTGTAGAGACTTCGGGCGAGCTGCCGTTTAGAGAAAAGAGGTTTGGGCAAGCCTTAAAGCCCACTCACAGCATGTTGAGTTTGGTGAGGGTGGCGAAGCAAGAAGGGATGGTGCCTCGGAAGCTGTTGCGGCTGAAGCTACTGCGGAGATGGGATGGGATGGTGGGAGGGATGGATGGTGGGAGGGATGGATGGTGGGAGAGATGGATGGTGGGAGGGATGGATGGTGGGAGGGATGGATGGTGGGAGGGATGGATGGTGGGAGGGGATGGATAGTGGGAGGGGATGGTGGGAGGGGATGGTGGGAGGGGATGGATAGTGAGAGGGGATGGTGGGAGGGGATGGATGGTGGGACGGATGGATGGTGGGTGGATGAAAGCACATGCGAGGGAGCTTTTTAAGTGAGGAGAGGGTGTCTGCACGTGAACTGGTTGTATAGCAGCCCACCACACCACACCGCACCACACCGCACCAAGACAATCTGCATGGATGGCATACATGTGAGTGAGCTTCCTGAGCAAGAAGAAGGCCTCTGCACACACCACACAACACAGCACCGCACCGCACCGCGCTGCACCACACCATCACAATTTGTTGGCATACATGTGAGTGAGTTTCCTGAGCGAGGAGAGGGATTCTGGATTGCTGCCTGTGAACTGGTTGTACAGAAGCAAACTCCACCACACCACACAGCACCACACCGCCTGGCACCACACCATCATCTGCCAGCTTACATGTGAGTGAGTTTCTTAAGCGCAGAGAGGGCTTCTGGAATGCTGCTCGACTGGTTGAACAGAAGCACAACACACCACACTACTACACCATACCCCACCGCACTGCACCACACCACACTAGTACACCATACCCCACCGCACTGCACCACACCACACCGTCATCTGCGAACATACATGTAAGTGAGTTTCCTGAGCGAGGAGAGGGCCTCTGGAATGCTGCCCGTGAATTGGTGGTATAGGAACACTCCACATCATACCACATCACACCGCACAGCACCACACCATCACCTGTGAACATACATGTGAGTGAGTTTCCTGAGCAAGGAGAGGGCCTCTGGAATGCTTCCCGTGAACTGGTTGAACAGAAGGTCGCTGATGGAGGGGAATGACAGGGTATGGAGGGGTGAGACGGGGTATGGAGGGGTGAGACGGGGTATGGAGGGTTGAGACAGGGTATGGTGGGGTGAGATATGGAGGGGTCTCAAAACATTACTTCATACACGTGGTTGTCATGACTGCATACATACAGCATGCGGAACGGGAACAGTGTTGCAGGTGGGTGGGATACAGTGGCTTACACGTGCTGCAGGTTAGTCAGCTTGCCAATCTCCTGTGGAATGGAGCCAGAGAACTGGTTGTATGTCATATCGCTGCACACAGGGCACGGCACACAGGGCACGGCACACGGGCAGCAGAACGGGCAGCAGAACTTCTAAGCGTTATGCTGTTGAGATATAGGAATGAGCCTTCTCATGTGATAGCCTGCCGCAAGATGCTAATCCTGGTAGACCTCTGACCTCCTTACATAGACAATAAGATGCTGGGGATTGCTACACCTCCTGATGCAAAAGTTGTTTTGCTGGAAGCCTGGAGGTTGCTACAAGACTCTTTTATCAGAAAGGCTTACATAAAAGTCAAGTTGCTGAGGGATGCAATCGCTGGAAGGACCTCTCCATTGAAGTTGTTGGCACCCAGATTACTGGGGAATTGGATTGGAACAGAAGGAGTCAACGTGGGTCAATGTGCATCAACACAGGTCAACGAGGGTCAACGAGGGTCAACGAGGCAATTGCTGGAAGGATCTCTCCATTGAAGTTGTTGGCGCCCAGATTGCCCTGGGGAATCGGGGCAGGAAAACGAGTCAACGTGGGTCCACGAGGGTCAACGAGGGTCAATGAGGGTCAATGAGGGTCAATGAGGGTCAGTAAGGGTCAACAATGGTCAACGAGGGTCAACGAGGGTCGACGAGGCAATCGCTGGAAGGATCTCGCCATTGAAGTTGTTGGCACCCAGATTACCCTGGGGGATCAGGGCTCAAGAACGAGTCAATGCAGGTCAATGCGGGGAAATGCGGGTCAACATAGGTTTGATACAAGAAAGGGGTAAAGCAAGAGGGGGCAGAAACAAGGCTCACAACAGTTGGAGCCTTGAAAGGCAACAGATGGACGAGGGGACGGATCCTGCCAAGTCATTGTAGTAGAGCGACCTGCATGCACAGCACAGCACAGCACAGCACATCACAGCACAGCACAGCACAGCACAGCACAGCACAGCACAGCACAGCACATGTGTCAGACAGGCACGCATGAGACACAGGAATCACAATTCAGACACGTCCTCTCAAGACGGACGAGGGGACGGATCCTGCTAAATTATTGTAGTAGAGGGAGTGACCTGCACGCATGCACGGCACATGTCAGACACACGTCAGGCACAAGCAGGCACACGTCAGGCACAAGCAGGCACACGTCAGGCACAAGCAGGCCACGTCAGGCACAAGCAGGCACACGTCAGGCACAAGCAGGCACACGTCAGGCACAAGCAGGCACACGTCAGGCACAAGCAGGCACACGTCAGGCACAAGCAGGCACACGTCAGGCACAAGCAGGCACACGTCAGGCACAAGCAGGCACACGTCAGGCACAAGCAGGCATAAGTTCGCTCGACGAGAAGACCTCAAACCGCTTTGGGATTCAGTGAACAGAATTGGATTGGGACTTGGGTTGCAGCAACAAGCCACAATTGCAGCAGCCCATCACTGTTTGCTTGCAGCAGCACTGACACGACACTTACAACCACGTGAGGCGAGAGAGCGACGTGAGCAGAGACGGGAAGCTTCCAGCGATGGAGTTGTTTCCAAGTTCGCTGGTATAGGGGGCAGGAAAGGTTTCGGGCGAGAGAGAGTCAACTTTTGAGCGGCCTTCTGGGATGTCCAAGCGTCGTGAGAGCAATCACGGAACTTCCAGCAAAGGAGTTGTTCCCAAGCTCACTGGTTTAAGGGACACAGAAGGTACCCATGCACGGTGAAAAGAAATGAGAGCAAAGTTTCGACATGAGAGGGAGGAATAACAAATGTATGAGATGGGCGGATGACAAATGAGGGTCGGAAATGAGACAGAGGAGATGGAATGGAGGAAAGACCAACAGAATGCGTAGATTAGTGAGCGCACTCATAGACAGAGGCAGCCGTCCCACCACGTTGTTGTCATACAGATTGCTGCCAAGCAACCAGACCAAGTAAGGAAGAGAACAAGCCAAGGAAGGGAGAGTACAAGGGACGGGAGAAAGAAAATGAGGGTTGGTTTTGAGACGAATCAACGCCTTCCCACCACGTTGTTGTCATACATATTGCTGCAAGAAAGTTCGACCACGGAAGGGAGAGTACAAGGGAAGGAAGGAAGTGGATAAGGGAAAGAAAGGAAGACGTACAGAAGATGTTGTGTATAAACACGTACAAGACGTGAAGGTCTTTTGAGACCGTAACAGTTTAGTGGTTGTTGAGGCGCCTCAAAAGAAAGGGAGAGGGGAGTGGGGGGGAGAGGGAGAGTGGAGTGGGGGGGAGAGGGAGAGGGGGAGATGAGTTCTGAGTTCTTCTGAGGTGCCTGATAAGCCGATGGTGGAAGGCAAGACTTCCTCTATGGAGTTGTACGCGAGGTTGCTGGGGGAGAGGGGAGAGAGGGCAAGGGAATACGAGGGAGAGAGCAAGAGAGTGAGAGAGGGAGCAAGAGAGTGAGAGAGGGGGAGTTGCAGAGTGAAGGAGAGAGAGAGGGAGTGAGAGCGAGAGGGGGGCAGGAGTAGCATGAGAAAGCACTTAAAACGAGCGAGAGCAGGAAAACAGGGAGCGGCTGATCCAACCGCATTCCTCAAAATACATTCTCCCTCACAGTGCATGTGGTTGTTTCATACACTTTTGAGTCGACTCAAAAAGTCAACTCTGATCCAACCGCATTCCTCAAAATGCATTCTCCCTCACAGTGCATATGGTTGTTTCATACACTACCCCTAACCAGCTTACCCCTTCCTTTCCCCCAGACCCTCTTTCCCCCAAATCAGCTTACCCTTTTCTCCTCCCCCATTCTCTCACAGTGTATGCAACAGGGGAGGTTGTCCTATGCTGGCAGCAATGGGGTCTGACCGCGAGCTGTAGCTCTCAAATCGCTGCTGGTAACCAGCTCACTGGTATCCCTTCCCTCCTCCCCCCCTTCTCTCACAGTGTCCGCAGCAGGGAGAGCTGGCCTATGCTGGCAGGGATAGGCCCTGACAATAAGTTGTAGCTTAGATCGCTGGTGGTAGGGCCAGGGAGAGAGTAGCAAGGGAAGAAGCGGGGGAGTGTCCGTCAGCAGAAGGGTGTTTCAAGATGCTCTAGCCGAAGCTAGCAGAAACAGGGTTTGAGAATAAGCTGTCGCTCGGGTGTGATAGTTACAAGACCAAGACAGGGGTTGGAGGGGGACGGAGGGAGAGATGGAGGGAGGGAGGGAGGGGAGGGACGGAAGGAGGGAGGGAGGGAGGAAGGGAGGGAGGGAGGGAGGGAGGGAGGGAGGGAGGGAGGGAGGGAGGGAGGGAGGGAGGGAGGGAGGGAGGGAGGGAGGGAGGGAGGGAGGGAGGGAGGGAGGGAGGGAGGGAGGCAGGGAGGGAGGAAGGGAGGGAGGGAGGAAGAGAGGGAGGGAGGGAGGGAGGGAGGGAGGGGGGAGGGGGGGAGGGGGGGAGGGGGGGAGGGGAGGCGGCAAGAAGCGAGCAGGAGCAAGGATTGAGAACGAGCTGTTGCTTGGATGTGATACTTACAGGAGCAAGAAGGGGGTTGGAGGGGAAGGGAGGGACGGACGGATGGACGGATGAAGGGAGGGGAGGACGGCAAGAAGTGTACGGGTTGGGGATTGGGAACCGAACAACTTAGAAAATCGACTCACATTGTTACCAGTGTCGTAAGGTTGCCTAAAACGGAGCAGATGCTTCCATTCAAACCAGAACCTGACAAGGCACTGCAGAGCAATGGACGGACGCCATGGGAGGAAGTAAAAATTATGGGACGTCTCAAAACACTACTTCTATCACGAGGGTATTCAAACCAGAACCTGACAAGGCACTGCAGAGCAA
Organism: Closterium sp. Yama58-4; assembly: GCA_947470075.1. Lineage (NCBI taxonomy): Eukaryota > Viridiplantae > Streptophyta > Zygnematophyceae > Desmidiales > Closteriaceae > Closterium > Closterium sp. Yama58-4. Next base: position 89,789 of record CANIUD010000514.1, on the reverse strand, counting down.
GGGAAGGACGCTAAATGAAAAGGAGGCGGAGGAAGTATGAAAAGGAGGAGGCGGAGTGAGGGAACTAGCTTTGTCACATGCGGAGGAAAAACACCTTGCGAATGCGATTCCGCTCCGCGTTGCTAACCACCGTCTCAAACTCGCCGTCTCATGGATGTTCTGCTTGCAGCGTAAGCATTGCTTATAACGCGTACAGCTCCACTTTTCACTGTAGACAACTCACATGGTGTTGACTGTTCCATCGGCGTTACACAGAAGTCCTTCGTCCTTCGTGCACGGAGCGTTCGATTTCCAATTGTAACCCGTCGCACCCATCTCCACCGCACATTCCGCCAATACTTTCCCGGACACGCACGGGACAGCGGCGGGAAGACGCACATGTAAAGACGCTTCAATCAATTGCCGTTAAGCTAAGGGAGAAATCTTAGGGTTACTTCAGCGTAGCATCAGCGTAAATCTTAGGATTACTTCAGATTCTACATAGGAAAATCGTGAGGAATGAACGCATGATAAAACCTGTTGCCATTGGGCTTGGGCGTCCCTAGCGTCGCGGGAATCACGTATGATTGGTCCTCTAACAGTCCTGTACTGAGCGTAAGTTCAGAATGGCTTCACAAGCCCTCTTTGTGTGGACAAACGTGAGATAATCACAGTCGATAAAAGCATACAGGCACCCGTGACGTGATACAAGCACAGACCTTGATGCTGCTCCACGAGAATGGCTGCGGAGACCGGCGAGTAACTTAGATAGTACGAGCAGACAAGAAGCGGGAGTAGCAGCGGGACACGCGCTAGTAATAACGAAGCCTCCGAGTCGCAGCGCCGTGCTCTGCCTGGGCAGAAAATCTCCTGAGTCGACGAATCAAAAGTCGCACGCGCTGATGAAGCTCGAGATTGCCGTCGCCTGCGCCAAAATTCGCGATTCTCGCAGATAACGGCGTCGCGACGGTCGTGACTTTCGCGTTCCACGGTTACTACTGATTTCTCGCAATCATGGCGACAAGCCGCGTTGGATGGCTCCATTAACCGCTGCTGCTGCAGCGTCGGCCTATATGCACTGCTAGCATTGGCATTATTAGAGAATAACGCATTCTGCGAACTGGTTACTGGTTCCTGGCGATCATGGCGACAAGCCGCGTCGGATGCCTTACTCAAGCGCTGCTGCTGCTGCTGCTGCTGCTGCCTCAGTCTAGACGCGCTACTTACATCTCCGTTACAAGGCTGTAACCCATTCTGCGAACGCGTTCTGCTTCGCAAAGCTTCGTCCATGGTGCCTTCTTACTGGCACGCTGCGACCACTGACACGGAGTCAGCGTGATGCTTTATAACGAAAGCTACGTCAACGACTGGTACGCTGCGACTACTGACTCGAAGTCGGCGCGAGGCCTTATAACGAAAGCTACGTCTAAGACTGCGACTATTGACTCGAAGGCCTTGAAAACCAGACCTAGTCAGTTGTTGGAAGACAGTGATGCTTGAAGTGATAAGAGCGTGTTACGTACCCCTTAAATTGGTGGCAGGCCTGGGTTGCCTGTAAAAGTCGACCCGACCTGTCTGGTCGGGTCGACCGGTGGGCGGTTGGGTACCTAGCAGGCAACCTGCAAATGTACCAACCGCCTGTTTTGAAGACCCAACCATAACTACAGTTTTTAGGGCAGACCTAACAGTCACTGAACCAATTAGTGTGAATCATACCTTGATTTTTGTTTTCGTGCACCAATCACGTTCAGCTTTGATAGTGTCACCTACCCCCAATTTTAATTGTACCGCTGGTTGCATTGCATGTTGGTACGTTCGTGGCTGGTTGCCCCAACCAGCTGGTTGTGGGCGGGACCATATGGTCGCATAGACCACCTGGTCGCCTCGACCAGGTGTGATTGTGCTCTGGTACAAACATCAAATACTGTAAACTGTAGACCCTAGGGTGATCTGGTAACCCTACGTTCAACCCAACCCGACCGTTCGAGGCAACCGCGACCAGGCCCCTAAATAAGGGGTACGTAACACGCAAGTCTATCGTAGCAGCAGCTTCATCAGACATATCACTTCAAGCATCACTGTTCAGACTGGTGGGTGACGGTTTTGAACGGTGGATCACGCAAACCGTTCAAGAATGCCAGCGTTCTTTTGGGATAACCATCTGCGGCTAGCGCGAGTCGCATACAGTCGCGCGAGGGGGAGTATGGCTTCGCGACATTTCTGTTGTTAGCGACAGATCATCCATCCGCTCATCTCGCACAGTTCATGCTTCATTATCCGTTACAATTCTTCCATAACACGCAAAGAGTCAACACACGGTTATTTACCCCTACCCAGTTACTCACCAATAACATAGTACTGCACGCCCCTTCAATTGAGGGCAAATATGTGCGACATACGATTACAAACCTCTTCTCATTTTAAGATCATGAATAATGAAGAAAGGATACGCTGAATTACTGTAAACATAGTTAAGTCAAGGGGCCTGCTACATATCAAGCACGTGCACCAGAGATCACATCAATGCGCAGAAACTCATCATCCAGGCTCTGCTCCGGCTGCCGCATTGCAACCTCCTGGTCAATACTCTCGAACCGCGAGTCGGCTTTTGATGTCGTCTTCTGCAGGAACTCTTTGGATAGTGCGTCCAATCGGGCGGCGACTTCTCTCATGCGCGGGCGCGAGGAAGCAGGCATGCCGGTGCACTGCAGTGCGAGCTCGACGACCTGCCCAAGCAGCCAGCAGGAACGCTTGGTTAGTGTACCTCTCAACTGACAACTAACTCCACCCAGAAAGCTACATGGAAATCATTCTCGAGAATTCTCAAAAGTGATTTCCATAAACCAGACCCCAGTAATGCTTCTCAACTGACAGATAACTCCACCCAGAAAGCCAGCTGCCCTGGGCAGAAAAAAAAAGGCGCACGGGGGAAGGAACAGCTCACTAGGAACAAGCTGCTATTAGAAAACTCAAGAAAAACAGCAGCAAAAAAAAATGAGAATAGCATTTAAACCACCATCTCCGGTACCTGCAAGAGCAGCTCGCTAGGAATGCTGGCGAGATGAGGGTCCTTGAGGCCTTGGGTGTCTCGATCTTGCACGAGACGGGCAGCCTGAAAGGAAAGAAATAAAATACTTAAAAACATGAAAGATTTGGGGCAGGTTTGTGTTTGCTAGGTAGAGGGTGAATGGGATGTGCGGGAGGAAGAATTCACAGGTACTGTGCCGAGTAGAGGGTGTATACTTCTGAAAAGAAGACGCATCAGATGCTTATAAGAACACTGTACTGTACACACTACAAGATGAACAATGGCATGAACTGCGCTCACTACATGTACTGAACTGTGCTCACCCAGTCTTTGATGCTGGTGTTGATGCCCTTTTCTTCCACCACAGCAGGCCTCGTTAACATGACCTTCGAGGCGCCTCAAAAATTGCATGCAGTGTTCTCATCACATGAACTGTAGTGTGCTCACCCAGTCTTTGACGCTGGTGTTGATGCCCTTTTCTTCCACTACAGCAGGCCTCGTTAGCATGACCTCTAGCATCAACACGCCAAAGCTGGAGGACAATATGGGGGATTCATGGCCTCAAAGAATTGGAATAAAAGAAAAAAGGCCTCACTGCAGGCCTCGTCAGCATGACCTCGTCAGCATGACCTCTAGCATCAACACGCCAAAGCTGGAGCACACATGGGGGAATTCAATTCACAACATAAGAAAAGCCCTGCGGACAACTGCAAGTCTGCAGCTTACTTTTGAGTCGACTCAAAAGCTCTCAGAAAAGCCCTGCGGACTTCAAGCTTTACAGCTGGTAGTCTGCAGTAATCTTTACAGCTCTCAGATTACTTACCCCTTTCACCCCCCCCCTCTTCTCCAACCTCCTGCACATCGGCCAGGGAGAGGGGGCGTGGTATTGATTCTCTGCCCCCGCATTGATTCTCTGCCCCCGCAAACAGCTGACCTGACCACCCATCTGTGCATGTCTCTTCCCTCAAACACCTACCTATGCACGTCAGCCATGGGCGTGGCCTTGTTGGTGCGCGAGTAAGCAGGGTCCACATAGCCCGGAGTGCCGACCACTCGGGTGGGATTCACTGTGGTGCCCTCTGTCATGCGCACCAGCCCGAAATCCGATATCTTGGGCTGTCATGGCATGGGGGCGGGGAGAGATCAAACACAAAAATGCTGCTGTCCTGCGCACCGGCCCGAAGTCCGATATCTCTGGCTGGTGGGCGATGGGGAGGAGGAAAGGAGGGTGGAATAAAGGCAGATGTGACTCCGTCTTGCTGCGCACCAGCCCAAACTCCAACACCCTCGGCTGTGGGAGGGGGGGGAGTGGGATGGGAGATCGTTGATGGAAGCAATGGAAAGGGGTATTCTAAAATCATTCACACCCTTGTCAAGCAGCAAACCACAAATTAAAGCCAAAAGTCTCGGGTTCGAATCCCAATGTGCGCCAAGTGAGCGCCAGTGTCTTAACGAGGCCCAAGCGAAGGGAAGACAACTCTAGTTAAGGGGATATTGTTGGTGTGGCATGAGAATCGTACTTCACTTGAGTGTGGGAGTGCTGCAGGTGCGTCTTAGGGGGTAATGGTCGGTAGCAAGCTGGCCAAACAAGTGGTATCAGAGCCACAGGTATCGAATTCGTCCATACGAATTACTCTTACCTGCATGCGGGCGTCAAGCAGCACGTTGGCGGGCTTGATGTCTCGATGCACGATGTCAAACTGGTGGAGGTACTCCAACCCCCGTGCCACCCCCACCAGCACGTCCATGCGCTGCTGTAGCGTCAGCTCGCCCTTTTTGGGCCCTGATGGTAGTAGGATGAAGATAATAAGGGAAATATCATAAGGACAATAGAGGAACATGTTAGGGTTAAGGATAAAATCGAACATAATATGGGAAAGGAGTTCAGCAAAAGATGAAGAATATTGAGTAGCTCGAACCGAAGGGCCAGTGTCCGATGTAGAGGGTTATGATTTTATAAGGCTTTGGTTCAAGAAGTACCTCCAGTGAAATTAAAAGCCTCTAACAAAAAAAGCCACGTAAGTGGCGGCACATCTCTCACCTCCACTAAGGTACTTCTCGAGGTCCCCATTGGCGCAGAACTCGTAAATGACGATCTGCTCGTGGTGCTCTGTTGTCATGTCCATGTCCACACAGTACCCCAGCAGCCGCACCAAGTGCGGATGGCTCTTTGATGCCATCTCCTCCACCTGCAGAGGAATGAAGGGAGGAGGAAAGACAGTTGTGGCGTGGTGGGCAATGATTTCATGAGAATGACGAGACTCTTCTCTTCCATGCCATCTCCTCCACCTGCAAGGGGAACGAATGGAACGAAAAAATAGCATGTGGGCAATTGATATGTCAGAACAAATGAAAGGAAAGAAAGAGGAAAGATGTGGTAGGAGCTGGATAGGAGTACGGAGAAACTATGGGGTACAGCACAAGGCAGTTAATATCACTATTTTTGCTATAACAAAAACAATAAGAATTGTTGCAGTGACTAAAACCTATTCAGTACTATATGTATAAGAATTATACTAGTGAGAAAAACAAACATAATATCACCTTCATTACAATTCTTATGAGGGTTGATGCTTTTATCATTGCTATCTCTTATCGCTCCCTTTCAATTGTGTCTTACATTTCACTTGAAGTCAGTGTATACCTTGCCTTGCCTTGTCACCGCTTCCACACCCACCTCTCGTTTGAAGTCATTCGTGAGAATCTTGGCGCGCTTCACAGCCCACACCACGGATGGGTCCACAGGAGACACTCCCCGATACACCTCCCCATACCCGCCCGACCCAATGTGATTCGCCTCGGCCCAATCGTTTGTCGCCTTGGCGACAGTGGCAAAGGAGTAGCGCTGGCACATGAGGGCTTGGCTTGGCACCACTGACAGGGCGCTGCCTTCTGTAGGTTCACCGCTCACTTGTGTTTCCTCGGGCTGGTCATGTCCTGGTGGGGTGTGGCGAGAGATGGGGTATGATGGGGATGGAAACTGAAACGATCAATTACTGTGCCTTGGCGACAGTGGCAAAGGAGTAGCGCTGGCACATGAGTGCCTGGCTTGGCACAACTGACAGAGCGCTGCCTTCTGTCACCACGTCGGTTGCTAGAGTATCATTGGGCTCGGCTTCCTGGCCTGCTGGAGTGTCTGTGGCAAGGGGTGATGAGATGGAAACGCAAGCTAGAAGGGTTAAGCACTGTGTCTTGAGACTGGGCAAAGGAGTAGCATTGAGTTGTGACACAGTAACCAATGTGGTTCGCCTCTGCCCAATTATCACACAACAGCTTGTGACAGACAAAGACAACAACGATTTTGTTATGCGCATTAAAAATCAGCTGCTTCTAACATATACAACACGGACGTAACGTGCCTTCCAAGTGAGTGTGTTACGCTGGGTTGGTTGGACACAACACAACACAGAGCAGTGGGCTATGGAGACGGGAGAGACGTGTAAAAAGATTATTTTTGAGACGTCTCAAAAACACCCTCTCTACACGTCGGTTGCTTGAGTATCATTGGGCTTGTCTTCCTGGCCTGCTAGGTGTAGAGAGGGTATTTTTGAGACGTCTCAAAAATAATATTTTTACACGTGACAACACAGAACAGTGGGCTATGGAGACGGGAGAGTGACATAAAGACGACCAGAAGCTATTCAGTTCAAAAATTGTTGTTAATGGAGGAATTTTACGTCAGTTGGGGTACAATACTTTACCTTGGGGTTTGGACCTTCGTTTCCAGAGAAGAAACAGGCCAATAACGAGGAGGACAATAACGAGTACGCCGCCCACAGCAATGCCAATGATAGCCCCCAGAGGCAGGCCGGACGAGGAGGAGGAAGAAGTGTCTGTGGACGGAGGAGGAGGAGTAGAGTTAGTAGCAGGAGGAGGAGGGGAAGGGCTAGCAGCAGGAGAGCCAGGGGAAGGGGCTGGGCTGTTGGAGCAGGAGGAGCAGAAGTCGGGGCAGTTGAGGCAGAACTGTGAGGAGGGGGTTTGCTTCACTACGCACGGCTGGCCGGCTCCTGGGCACACCGTGCCACTCTCGTTGAGCTCTCTGGGGGGGGGGGGGGGGAAGGGAAGAAGCATTGGTCAAAGGAAGGGAGGGGCAGTTGAGGCAGAACTGTGAGGAGGGGGTTTGCTCACCACGCACGGCTGGCCTGCCCCTGGGCACACCGTGCCGCTCTCGTTCAACTCTCTGCGAGTGGGGGGGGCGGGGAGGAAGGTGAGAGGGTGAGAGGGGGAGGAGGGGGTCTGGTGGACCACACACGGCTGGCCGGCTCCTGGGCACACTGTACCGCTCTCGTTGAGCTCTCTGGGGGGTGCGGGGTTGGGGGGCAGTTGATGCAGCACTGGGAGGAGGGGGTCTGGTGGACCACACACGGCTGGATGAGTGGGGAGAGAAAGACGCATGGCTGGCAGGACACAGTACGCTCACTCAACATTCTCCCCCCACACACACTGACACACTCACACACTGACACACTCACACACTGACACACTCACACACACATCCCCACAACCCCTTCATACACTCACAGCTCCGTGAGGAGAAGGAGATTCCCGAGGGTGGGAGGAACAGTGCCCGAGAGAGCATTGGTGGCGAAACCCCTGCAGGGAGGTGGACGGTGGCAGGTGATGGCAATAGGCAAGGTGGGGTGGTGATGGAATGGCAATAGGCACGGTGGGGTGGTGATGGAATGGCAATAGGCACGGTGGGGTGGTGATGGAATGGCAATAGGCACGGTGGGTGGTGATAGAATGGCAATAGGCACGGTGGGTGGTGATGGAATGGCAATAGGCACGGTGGGTGGTGATGGAATGGCAATAGGCACGGTGGGGTGGTGATGGAATGGCAATAGGCACAGTGGGGTGGTGATGGAATGGCAATAGGCACGGTGGGGTGGTGATGGAATGGCAATAGGCACGGTGGGGTGGTGATGGAATGGCAATAGGCACGGTGGGGTGGTGATGGAATGGCAATAGGCATGGTGGGGTGGTGATGGAATGGCAATAGGCATGGTGGGGTGGTGATGGAATGGCAATAGGCATGGTGGGGTGGTGATGGAATGGCAATAGGCACGGTGGGGTGGTGATGGAATGGCAATAGGCACGGTGGGGTGGTGATGGAATGGCAATAGGCACGGTGGGGTGGTGATGGAATGGCAATAGGCACGGTGGGGTGGTGATGGAATGGCAATAGGCATGGTGGGGTGGTGATGGAATGGCAATAGGCACGGTGGGGTGGTGATGGAATGGCAATAGGCATGGTGGGGTGGTGATGGAATGGCAATAGGCACGGTGGGGTGGTGATGGAATGGCAATAGGCACGGTGGGGTGGTGATGGAATGGCAATAGGCACGGTGGGGTGGTGATGGAATGGCAATAGGCACGGTGGGGTGGTGATGGAATGGCAATAGGCATGGTGGGGTGGTGATGGAATGGCAATAGGCACGGTGGGGTGGTGATGGAATGGCAATAGGCATGGTGGGGTGGTGATGGAATGGCAATAGGCACGGTGGGGTGGTGATGGAATGGCAATAGGCACGGTGGGGTGGTGATGGAATGGCAATAGGCACGGTGGGGTGGTGATGGAATGGCAATGGGGCATTCAAATGACATTGGAGAGCATTGGAGGCGGAACCCCTGGTGGGAGGTGGCGGGTGGTGGCAATAGTGCATGGTGGGTGGCGGGTGATGGGATGGTAGTGGGGCATCAGGACAGACATTGGAGAGCATTGGAGGGGGAACCCCTGCAGGGAGTGGCGGGTGGCAGGTGATGCCCACAGGGCATTCAAATGGCATTGGAGAGCAACAGGTGGAGAGCAACAGGCGGAGAGCAGAGGTGGAGAGCAACAGGCGGAGAGCAGAGGTGGAGAGCAACAGGCGGAGAGCAGAGGTGGAGAGCAACAGGCGGAGAGCAGAGGTGGAGAAACCCCTGGAGGGAGGTGGTTGGTGGTAATGTAATGCATTGCATTGCACTGTCAACGTGTGACGATAGTGGTGGTAATACCTTGTGATTAGAACCAAGTATTGGTATCTGTGCTAGTATTACTGGAACTATCACACAGACAGCCGATCGTACCAGTGTGTGAGGTCTCTAAAACAAGTTTGCACTTTTACCCTAAACTCTATCAGAAGTTTGCACTTTTACCCTAAACTCTATCAGAAGTTTGCACTTTTACCCTAAACTCTATCAGAACTTTGCACTTTTACCCTAAACTCTATCAGAAGTTTGCACCATTTCTAGAATGTTAAACGCAAGCAAAGAGATTGAATGATTGGAATCGTACAGGTATGTGAGATTTGTGAGGCTTCCCAATTGGGAAGGAATTTCTCCGGAGAACTGGTTATTGTCAAAGTGCCTGCACAACAGAGGGCACGGGGGTTGGAGAAGGATAATGTAATAAAATGTCGCACTCTCTTTATCCGGGAAACTGGTTATTGCCAAAGTGCCTGCAACATGGGAAGGCGGGTGAAGTGGAGATAATGTGACATATTGTCGCACTTCCCTCGCAACATTACGTTAGTCCAAGAATTGCCTGATTCATGCAAGTCACTTCTGAGAATTCTTCAATATGTATAAAGTAGCTTTCCTTCCTCAGCAAAGCTTGGAACTAATCTGTACTCAAACTAATATGTACTTCATAAACTAATATGTACTCATAAACTAATATGTACTAATAAAGTAATATGTAATCATAAAATTATATGTACTCATAAACCAATATGTATTCATACCCCTGCCATTTCTATTCGAGCAATCTTATGGCGACTCAGGAAACCAACTTGAGTCGACCCAACATGTTGAGTCGACTCAACATGCCATCACAGCACAATCTTAAGGTGATGCAAGAACTGTAAGATGTGATTAGAACATTTTGAGGCGCCTCAAAAGGTGATGCAAGAACTGTAAGATGTGATTAGAACATTTTGACGCGCCTCAAAAGTCGTACATTGCGATAAGAGCATGCGCATAAGGTGCCTCAAGAAACGGGATGTGCCATCGTATCAGAACATACAGCATGTCGAGTTTGGTGAGGGTGGCGAAGAATGAAGGGATGGTGCCTCGGAATATGTTGCGGGCGAAGTCACTGAGGAGATGGGATGGTGGGAGGGATGGATGTTGTTGAGTGGGGTGGTGAGAGGAATGGTTAGAGGGGTGGCGAAGAATGAAGGGATGGTCCCTCTCAAGAGAGGAATGATGAAGCACACCACACCACACCACACCACACCGCACTGCACCACACCATCACAGTTTGCATGGCAAGCATACACGTGAATGATTTTCTTAAGCGAGGCGAGGGTTTGTGGTATGTTGCCTGTGAACTGAGTAAGCAGAAGCACACCACACCACATTGCACCGCACCACACCGCACTGCACCGCACCACACTGCACCACACAATCACATATCGCAGGCATACATGTGATTGAGTTTCTTGAGTGCGGCGAGGGTTTGTGGTATGCTGCCTGTGAACTCGTTGTCTAGAAGAACACTAACATAGGGAAATAACAGATGCGATGGGGCATAAATAAACAGGGGTGAAATGGGATGTGAAGGGGTGAGGTGAGATGGATGGGTTTGCATGAAAACGATGTTGCATGCAGAGCAGAGTTGACTTTTGAATTGGTGGCCTGTGTCTTTCATGGACGTCCTTTAACTATCTTGGCAATTCTTGCATGGGAAACCAAGCTGACAAGAATAGAGTACTAGTCAAATTCTTCCATTGAAGCGTCTCAAAAGTCAGCTTCTTACACAGTCTGCAAGTTGGTGAGCTTGCCGAACTCTGTAGGGATGGAACCGGAGAATGTGTTGTATGCAAGGTCACTGCCAGGAGGGAAAGATGACAGAAAGCAGAGAGAAGAGGAACAGAGAGAGGAGAGAAACGAGTGAGCAGAGAGAAGAGTAAGAAGAGCGAGAAGCGAGAGAAGAGAGAGAAAGCGAATGCTCTGACAATGGAAAGAGAGAGGCTCTTGTATGTGACGCGAATGCACCCAGCACAGGTGTAAATAAATAGGACTGTTGAACCCTAATACCTTAACCCTGAACTTCATCAATCGTCTGGTATACGAGGTGACAGGGCCCACAGGTGTACAGTTCTCCTTTCTATGATTTTTGAGGCGCCTCTAAAATTATACGAGGTGACAGGGCCCGCAGGTGACAGGGCCCGCAGGTGACAGGGCCTGCAGGTGTACAGTTCTCCTTTTTATGTTGGTATGCGAGGCGACTGAACCCGCAGGTGCGATGCGAACATATAGATGCTTTGCAGCACCAATCTGATATGTTGTGCTTGTCACTTTTGAGGCGCCTCAAAAGGTGTGAAAGAAATATATTCTTTGCAGCACCAATCTGAATATATTGTGTTTCTCAGCCAGCTTTTGAGTCGACTCAAAAGTCATCTCATCTTACAGCACCAAGCTGAGTATATTTTGTTTGTCAGCCAGCCAGCTCAAACTGGTGCTGTGTTGCACAGAGAACCCTGCAGCAGGAACCCAGTCTATGGCACATGGGACGACTTTTGAGGCGCCTCAGAGGAACTAAGTCTATGGCACATGGCAGCTTAGCTAATCAGCAATGTTAAGGGGCCTACTTACACAACAACCAAGCTGCGGAGGGTTGCCACTGCTGGAAGGATCTCCCTTGTTTCCAGCCAAGAGACCTTACATTACAAGAGAACTTAGTTAGCAATGTGGGTGCCGGCCGGGAAGGGACCTGCTTACACGACAACCAAGCTGCGGAGGGTTGCCACTGCTGGAAGGATCTCCCTTGTTTCCAGCCAAGAGACCTTACATTACAAGAGAACTTAGCTGGCAACGTGGGTGCCGGGAAGGGACCTGCTTACACGACAACCAAGTTGCGGAGGGTTGCCACTGCTGGAAGGATTTCCCCCTCCAAGTTTTCGTTTGCGCCTAGATTCCTGTGCCAAAAGGTGCACCACAATGAGTCAACAGCGGTCAATGCAGGTCAGCAGAGGTCAACGCACGTCAACAGAAATCATCAACACAGAGCAGCAGAGGTCAACACAGGGCAGCGGAGGTCAACGCTCATCGACACATTTGGAGTTTCGAGAGACGAGAGAGAGACACAGGGCTATGACCCTATCTCTGAAACGCCTCACAGAAATACAAAGTGGGGCATGGCATGGCACACAATAGCTGTAGTTTCTATCCTCTTGTTGCAGACGTAGTCTTAGCATACAATGCTTGGATTGGAAGCTCGGAGCTTTGAGAAGCGAGAGAGAGCGAGAGAGAGAGAGAGAGAGAGAGAGAGAGAGAGAGAGAGAGAGAGAGAGAGAGAGAGAGAGAGAGAGAGAGAGAGAGAGAGAGACAGGGGAACGACTCTATTATTTAAATGCCTCACAGACATTCATACTGGAGCATATAATGGTAACTGTAGCTTCTAGCTGTAGTTTCTAGCCTCTTGTTGCAGACGTGTTCTTTAAGCATACAGCGCTTGGAGCTTCGAGAGGCGAGAGATGGACGAGGGGACAGATCCTTCGAAGTTGTTGTAAAAGAGCGACCTGCAAAGCCCGTGTCACGTCAAGTCAGGCGCAACAAGCCAGTCACAAGCAAAACACGCGAGTGGTGTGTTTTGAGTCGACTCAAAACACGGCTCATTGCAACAGATCCTCTGAAGTTGTTGTAATAGAGCGACCTGCAAAGCCCGTGTCACGTCAAGTCAGGCACAACAAGCCAGTCGCAAGCAAAGCACGCCAGTGGCACTTCCTTCCGACATACATACACCAGGCACAAGCCACTTCCAAATCAAGCACGTCTTCTGCCCAGGGCTCAAAATTCTGGTTTTAGTTAAGCGCAGATGGTAGTGATAACAGAAAGAAGGAAAGGAAAGAAAATAAAAGAAAAGAAAAGAAACAAAGATGTTTTGAATGACGGCCAGAAAGGGAAACGCGGAAGAAGGGCCGTATTTGACCTGATTAATCTGTGGTCCTATGGGTTGGTGCCCCCTCAGGTTTGATAGAAAAGATTGTTAGCATAGGTGTGTCACTTACAGGAACGAGAGCTGAGTTAGCTTTGACACGGCAGTTGGGAAGCTTCCAGAGAAGGAGTTGTTCCCAAGGTCGCTGATTGGGGGAGCAAGCGATTGGTGCGCCATGGTGGCAAGATGAGGATATGAGATCAAGGTTTGAGGGGAAGGAGCAAGAAAGCAACGTAATTTCTGGGCCATGGTGGAGAGAGAGAGGGGAGGATATGAGAGGGAGGAAGGCGAAATGAGACGGTTTTTAGATGGTTTTGAGATGGTTTTCGGATGTCTCAAAAAATGGAGATGCTGTGACAGTGGCTGGATGGTAGTGAAAGCAAGGAAAGCTTTGGTCTCAAAAAATGAAGATGCTGTGACAGTGGCTGGATGGTAGTGAAAGCAAGGAAAGCTTTGGTCTATGGTGGAGAGGAGAGGAGAGGAGAGGAGAGAAGAGGATCTATCGATGTTGGACAGGTGGGCTGCAAAGGCTTTGGTCTAGACACCTTGAGGAGAGACGAGGATTTCAGTTCAAAGTCACGGTTTGTTTCGAGACACCTCGAAGTACCACGACAAACCATGACTGAGGGGGGAGATGTTCTCGAGGTGGCTGGCTGGCTGGCTGGCTGGCTGGCTGGCTGGCTGGTCGGTTGGTAAAGAAGTGATACAAGTGTAGTTTTGAGACGTCTCAAAACTACACGTTTACCACGAGACACCCTCAAGGTACCACGACAAGAGGGGGGGATGTTGTCGAGGTGGCTGGCTAGCTGGACGGTTGGTACAGAAAATTCTGAGACGTCCCAAAGTTATTGAGGTTGGTGTTGAAAGCACAAAAGACTTTGGATTGGTCTATGGTGGAAAGTAGAGGATTCGGTTTGTTGGAGAGTAAGAAATTTGAGACGCATCAAAGAACAAAACAAGGCGGAAGAAGAGTGAGTGAGGGAGTCAGAAACTGAGTGAGAAATGAATGGGTGAGAGAGCTGGGAATGAGATGGAGGGAGGAGTGTGACGAACAGAATTTGCAGATCAGTGAGAGCACCCAGAGACGCGGGTAACGTTCCATTAAAATAGTTGTTAAGTAGATCGCTGCAATCAGGGGCGGACGAAACAGAGACTATTGACGAGAATTCGAAGTGTTTGTCAAAGGTGAGAGAAGAACGTTACTAACAGTGAAAAATACGAGTAAAGTCTGAAGTTGACTCTCGTTTCGAATACCTTAAAAGGCGACTCACAAAAGTTGCTTGAAATGTGTACAGGTCATTCATAATGTGTATAAGTCTTGAAAGTCTAAAAGTCAGCAGTTTAATGGGAGAGGAGAATTGCACAGGTAGCTGGTCATGAAAGTACCGCAGAAATGCGTACAGGATAAGGAGCCGATGGTGGGCTTTTGAGTCGACTCAAAAGCAGTACAGCAGAAATGCGTACGGTACGGGATAAGGAGCAGATGATGGGAGGCTAGGCATCTAGTTCCGAGACCTCTCAAATCTCAACAGTTTCGTGGCAGAGAAGAATTGCGTACAGGATTTGAAGGCGGGATAAAGAGCCAATGGTGGGAGGCAGGAGTCCCTCTATGGCGTTTTCTGAGAGATCGCTGTGGGCACGAGCGACGGGGTGGAGATGGGGAGAGGGAGAGATGGGGAGAGGCAGAGATGGGAAGACGGAGAGATGGGGAGAGGGGGTGACAACTTTCAGAATTCTTGTGAGGTGCCTCAAGAGCCAATGGTGGAAGGTAAGAGACTCCCAATGAGGTTGGATGAGAGATCGCTGTGGGTGGGAGAAGGGGCAGATGGGGAGAGGAGAAGATGGGGAGAGGAGAAGATGGGGAGAGGAGAAGATGGGGAGAGGAGAAGATGGGGAGAGCAGAAGATGGGGAGAGGAGAAGACGGGGAGAGGAGAAGATGGGGAGAGGAGAAGATGGGGAGAGGTGGAGATGGGGAGAGGTAGAGATGGGGAGAGGGGGAGATAGGGAGAGGCGGAGATGGGGAGAGGGTGAGACAAACTCAAAAGTTCTAGGGAGGGAGGGAGGGAGGGAGGGAGGGAGGGAGGGAGGGAGGGAGGGAGGGAGGGAGGGAGGGAGGGAGGGAGGGAGGGAGGGATGAGATGAGCTGGGGTGGGAGGAGGGAGGGATGAGATGAGCTTTCAATCGCCTCAACTACTTCAGTGGCAGAGCAGACATACGTACAGAGCTTTGAAGGCTGGATGAGGTGTTGTTGATGGTGGAAGGTAGGCAGGGCATCTACTTGTGAGGCATTTCAGATCTTAACTGTTCAGTGGTGGCGCAGAAACACGCACAGGACTTGGAAGGTCTCAAATCTTAGCAGGCTAGCAGGCAGTGAAGGAACGAGTACAGGATTTGAAGGCTGGATAAAGAGCCGATGGTGGAAGGCAATGAATCCTGTAGGCCGTTGTATGATAGATCGCTGCGAGCAGGAGATGGGGAGGAGGAGGAGAGATGGGAAGAGAGGGGGAGAGATGGAAGAGATGGGAAGAGAGCAGGACAGTTGGAAG
Organism: Closterium sp. Yama58-4; assembly: GCA_947470075.1. NCBI lineage: Eukaryota > Viridiplantae > Streptophyta > Zygnematophyceae > Desmidiales > Closteriaceae > Closterium > Closterium sp. Yama58-4. The sequence goes on along the minus strand of CANIUD010000514.1, from coordinate 74,316 downwards.
GTTGCTGCGAGCATTGTTAATCGCCCCCCCCTCCCTCCTTCTACCACAGTTTCTGCAGCAGTGGAAGCTGCCCTATGCTCGCCGGGGTGCGGCCTAACCCAAGAAAATTTCGAACCATTGCTTCTCTCCTCTCCTCTCCCTCGCTCGCTCCCACTTCTTCCCCGTAGTAATCAGCTTCCTTCCCAGTACCCGTGCCCCGTCCTGACTTTTGAGACGACTCAAAAGTCACCTCTCCTCTCCCTCGCTCGCTCCCACTTCTTCCCCGTAATCATCAGCTTCCTTCCCAGTACCCGTGCCCCGCCCGTCCTCCTCCCTCATTCTTTTGAGGCGCCTCAAAAGTCTTCCCAGTAGCCGTGCCCCGTCCTCCTCCCTCATTCTCTCACAGTTTCTGCAGCATGGAAAGCCGCCCTACGCTCGCAGGGATGGGGCCTGACAACAAGTTGTAGCTCAGATCGCTGGTGGTGGGCCGGGGGTGGGAGCGGGGCAAGGTGAGGGAAAAGGGGAAGCCGCCCAACGCTCGCAGAGATGGGGCCTGACAACGAGTTGTAGCTTAGGTCGCTGGTGGTAGGGCCGAGGTGGGTAGGAAGGGGAGAGATTGACTGGCAAGGGGAAGGTGCAGACGAGGCTGCCCTATGCTCGCAGGGGGGGCAGTGGCAGGGGGACAGTGGCAGGGGGGCAGTGGCAGGGGCAGGGCCTGGCAAGGAGTTGTATCTCAGACCACCAGTGCAATTGGCACGACAGCGATCAGCTTTCTGGTAACTTTCACTTGACCAGCTTACTCATACCCCTTCCCTGCTCCCCCTTTCTCTCACAGTGTCTGCAGCAGTGGAAGCTGACCAATGCTCGCAGGGATGGGGCCTGACAACGAGTTGTAGCCCAGATTGCTGGTGGTGGGGCAGGGTTGAGAGGGAGGGGGGAGAGGCGGAGGGGGAAGGAGGGGGGGGAGGAGAGTGAGTAGCAAAAGAAGGGGTTAAAGGGGGGGAAAGCTGCCCAATGCTGGCAGGGATGGGGCCCGACAACGAGTTGTACCTCAGATCGCTGGTGGTAGTGCGGGGTTGAGAGGTGTGGGGGGAGAGGGGGAGGGGGAAGGGAAGGAGGAGGGAGAAGAGTGAGTGGCAAAATAAGGGGGCAGGGGGAAACCACCAAATGCTCGCATGGATTGGGGAATGTGGGAAGGAGGAGGAGGAGGAGGAGGAGGAGGAGGAGGAGGAGGAGGAGGAGGAGGAGGAGGAGGAGGAGGAGGAGGAGGAGGAGGAGGAGGAGGAGGAGGAGTGGGTTGGAAAACAAACAAAATATTTAAAAGAGGGGTATATGGGAACATTTGAGGGGATCAGGAACCGAACGGGCTACCAATGCATCTCACAGGGAAACCAGTGTACTGAGGTTGCCTATAGTGGAGCAGATGCTTCCTCCCAGATCAGAACCGGAGAAGTCACTGCAGTGCAGGCCATTGCAAGAACGGGATGGAAACAAGTAGAAGGGGAAGGAGGCATTAAAAGCAAGCACGGTGAATAGACACGGGTTTAAGTGGGGAGAAAGGGGAAGGAGGGAATCGTGGTTGAATGGCGATGAAGGTGACGGAGGAAGGCTCATTCAAGTAGGAAAGGGAGTGAGTATGTAGATTGTGTGTGCATTTCCGGCTAGCATCATCTCATATACATTATGAATGTGCATTTGTTGTAATAGGTTTGTTTTGAGTCTAGTGCAAACACACTTGCGGGTGCATTTCCATTCAACACCATCTCGCTAATAATTTAGAAAGACGACCAGGTTCACTCTATAGCGCGTATAGAGTGGTAATTCGTGACTGTACAGCTTACATGGACTTGAGTGTTCCGTCGGGGTTACACTCGAGGCCTACGTCCGGCGTGCACGGATCGCTCGGTGTCCAGTCATAACTCGTCGCACCCATCTCCACCACACATTCCGCCAATACCTTGGCTGGACACCCACGGAAAAGTGGCGGGAATGACAAAGCGAACCGAACGAGAATTAGCAATGCAACAAAGGACGAGCATATATTGTCGGTCATTTCCGAGTTTATGCAGAATCACTAAAAAAATGGTGTTGTCCATGGCATTTGAATTCACGCACAATAAGTTTCCCTCAAAATGCTCTCGACGTAATTCGAGAACGGCTTCACAAGCTCTTTCTGCAAAAAGGCACGCGCGATAGAAGCACAAACCTTGTTCTTGCTCCACAACCACAGCTACGGAAACCGGCGAATAACTTAATACAGTCAAGCAGACAAGAAGCGGCAGGAGCAACGAGACACGCGCTAACGAATCTAGGGATTGCCGTCCTCTACATCGGAATACGCGATATGCGCAGGCACCGCTGCGACGCTCTTGACCTTCTAGTTCCACGGTTACAGATTTTTGGTGGTCATGGCGACAAGCGGTGGATGTATGACGCAAACGCTGCTGCTTCTGCCTCGGTCTAGATGCGCTGCTAACATGTCCATAACTGAAGTTTAACGCATTCTGCGAGCGCGTTCTGCACTGCGAAGCGTCGTCCATGACGCCTTCAAACACGCGTACTCGAATTTTCAGGCCACGACACCTGAAATTTAGCCTAAGAGGCAATAAGTGGCAGCATCCCTATAACAGTAATAAGCATCCACGACTTTCGCACAAGTAGAATCTTGCTTCGCAACGGTCTAAAGTGAGGTTTGTTAGTGCTAGTACTAGCAGACCTAGAGTGTGGAAGATCCCTAAGAACCAAGGCTTTGGTCGCGCAGTTGCGACAGTAACCAGTGTTGCGACTCTCGCCATTGAGCATTGTGAAAGAGTGACGAAAATTGCTAGAAGCACTCGCGTTTCAGAGCCCGTGTCCCCTAGTCGCCCCACGTTTTTGGTTCCACGCGGATAAGACCAAGATTGGCGATGTAACCAGACATGCAACCAGGTGTTCTCGTGGGTGATGTGGTGCAACCCAATTTGCCCAAACGATTGACGAACTCAGAGCACTTCGCTTGAGAGCGACCAAGGCCCCTGCCAAAACCTTCAAACCTCTTTGATTTGCAATGTGGGGTTTCGTGTGTTACCTGGCGAAAGGTGTCGCAAGCCATTGACGAGGCCAGATGTTCGACCACATGAGCAACCAAACACATGTTCGCGTGGAACATCCTTTTGAACAAGTGATTGGTCGGTTGCCTGGTCGAACATTGGGGCTCGTCAATCGTTTGCGACGGAGTTCGCCAGGCAACACAGAAAACCAAAAACTGCAAATCAGAAACCCCTGCAAATTTGGGGAAGGGACCATAGGTCGCCCACAAACGCAAAGCCTGTAGGGTACACGTTTCGCTAACTTCGTCAATCACCTTGCTGCTAATTAGGATGCAGCACATCACCCTCGACAACACCTGGTTGCATGTCGCATGTTTCTGCCTACATCGTCAATTCTTGTCGTATCAGCGTGATAAAAAAAGTGGGGTGACCGATGGCCCAAGCTGTGGAACTTGGGCGCTGCTTCCAGTCTTCGTCACTCTTCTACGAATTTCATTTGCGACAAACGCAAACAGGGTTACTGTCGCAGTTGAGCGACCGACGCTGTGTTCAAAAGGATGTTCCACGCTCTAAGGATCTTCCACGCCCTCATTATCCTGAGCTGCTGTACTGTAGGAACATGACTCACCGCCGCACAACACTTCACCACAGGTGCTTTCACAGTACAATTTTACAAACAATAGTTACAATGTGGTGCTTTATGCCTCCATAACGGTACAGAAGCGTTTTACTTACTATCGGTGACGCCTTGGAGGCAGGTCTGGGTTCGGAAAGAAGGTTTGCAAATCAGGTAGGGCAGGAGCCAGGCGTGTAGGTCTGGCTGATGTTCTGGTTTGGTACGGCGAAAGTTCAGCTTCGGACACTCCGAAGAGATGCAAGTCTGTGTTTACGATAAATCGTAGCATCTTGAAGCATCTCGTAAACTGTTCGTAAGGTACCTCTGTTCGTGCATCGCCCAGCTCGAAGCTCCAGAATGACCAATTGGCGAGGCTCGCCTGCTGCTCGTCAGAAACCTCAGAGCTGAACAACAGTCACCCCCCATGGGCGAAGCATTTCAGGCTGACAGCAAACTTGCATCATCATCCCCTTAGGACGCGGCACATGTTTTGTCTTTTCCAGGATCGAGGGGCATCGAAGCCCGTACACCGATTCTCCCACATCGATCGGCACATCGATGTGCACACACTGCAAATTTGCAGTGTAATAGACACGCCGAGCCATGGGTGCCAGGGTCGAAATTGCAGGGTCGGGCAGGTAGGACCCGCAGCGAAATACACCAGAAACTTAGTCGTTAACCATTCAGAGCAAAGCACAGCGGGTCGTTATCCAATCATTTTCGCCTGCGACCGTGGGCGACGCCGATCGATCGCGGCTGTCACCTGTGGCGCGATGTGCCCTCCCGCCAACCCAAACGCACTAGTGCACATCGAACGTGCGGGCTGCGGGTGCCACCATTTTGGTGCCCCGTTTACTGTACATTCTCGACGTTCTGCGGAAGACGGATACCAGTCTTTGGCGATGTCGTTAATACACTGTACAAGCGGCACATCGATCCCCTCCCACGATCGATCCTGGCAAAGTCAAAACAGGTGCCGCGTCCTTAGCGCAATAAACTCTGAAATCTCTACTCACGTGCTTGGCGATAAATGCTGCTGGTAACCGTCAGTGGCGACTGAGCTGACGATAAATGTTGCCGTTGCCATAGGTAATGCGGGATAGCAACAGTAGCAACAAACGTGATGCAACGCAAACCGAAACCTTCGAGTCTACAGTTTTCAAGGGTGTGACAGTCAGAGGACTCAGGAGTGAGGAGGACCAAACCTGTTGCTGCTTTGCCGTGCCGTCCTCCTCTCATCTTCCTCGTCACTCTGATGACGGTCACTCTCCTGCCTTCCGTTTGGAACGGAACGCTTCGTTGTAACCCTAGATTTCTTAGTTCACTACGCCGGACAAATAATCCGGTTTTTGCGCACACCTTTGTTGCGGTTCGTTGACCAGGAAGCAGCTCAAAGGCTGTCATTTCTCATCCGACGTCCGAAGCGCCAATGCTATGATTGACCCATTTTTTGCTGCTCGCAGTTCCGTTCTCGCACGTACATGTACAGTTGGATTATCGCTGACCACCTTCGAGCCGCTTCTTTGACGAACCTCGGAACAGAGACAGCCTTCAAGGCCGACGTTTAACAGTATCAACAACGTAATTACCGCCTTGGTGTGTCCAGCATTGACGTCTCGAATACACTAATAAATATATATTATTTGTCGTCGATATTAGTAGCTTTTCTGTCGCTGTCGACGAGAGTTATCTTCCCCTGAAGCACGACGGCCTGTCGCACGCAGTGGCGACGTCAAGCACGTCGGGACGGTTCCCGACGAAACAGCTTACAGGCCGTTTCTTCCACGGCTTATCCTATTTTATTAGCCAGCACGTCGATTCCCTGCTCTTGCAAACAACGGCTGCACGTTTTGCGCGTAAATGGCGGGCCATCATGATTGCCGTTGTTTCGTCTTCGAGTCGCCATTCGTCCCACTTTTACAAAATCATCGCCGCGGGTATCGTAATCTCCTGGTAACCCGTCGTCTGCCTCTCGCTCTCGTCGCCTGCGCGTGGCTGCTGCTTACTAGTAGCCTGTTTGCCGGACAGGCCTCTGGAATCGGGAACATTCCAAGGAAAACGCAAGGCTCTGGAAACGGAAACACTGTTCCAAGGAAAGCGCGGTACCTACAGGCGTTGAACATATCTCTGGGGACCGTACCCGTAGCACCTCCCGGGAGCGCACCCTCTGGGAACGGATCTCCTGGGAAGTCGCCCTCTGGAAGCGGTTCCCCATACGGGTACTTTGACAACCCCCGGGCTTCCGCAAACAGTCCTTCGGGGAGCATCCCTCCGCCTGAGAACGGGGCGCTGCCAATGCAGCTGCCGGCGCAGGGACCCGTGAGCGGGCCCCCGGGGGGAGGCGGAGCGGGAGGGGGAGGAGGCGGGGATGGGGGAGGCATACCGCCGCCGCCTGGCGGAGGACCGCCGGGGGAGGGAGGAGCGCCTGGAGGAGGGGGTGCAGACGGAGGACAGGGGGGAGGGGGTGCACCGGTGAATGTGACAGCCGAACAAGGTGAGGGCGCTTGAGGGACATTAGGACGGTCAGGAAACTAGCGGGTGATATGGGAGAGTGGGGAGATATGAGGGTGATTGGAAGCGGGTGGGAGATGGGAAAGGGATGGGGAAGGGGGATGACGGGGAGAAGAGGAAGGGGGAGGCATTCCATCGCCTGGCGGAGGGATGGGAACGCCAAGGGGAAGGGGGAGCACCAGGGGGAGGGGGAGCCGGCGGAGTACAGGGGGGCTTTGCGCTGGTAAATGTGACAAATGAACAAGGTGAGGTGATGGTAATTGGGAAGGTGAGGAAATGGGTGGGTGTGGAGTACGGAGGGGGATTGAAGTCATGTGGTGTTTCAAGGGGCCTTAGGAAGTGCTTGGTTGTTGTCTGATTGTTGCGCGTGGCCCCCATGGCTGATTGTTGCGCGTGGCCCCCATGGCTGATTGTTGCGCGTGGCCCCCATGGCTGATTGTTGCGCGTGGCCCCCATGGCTGATTGTTGCGCGTGGCCCCCATGGCTGATTGTTGCGCGTGGCCCCCATGGCTGATTGTTCCGCGTGGCCCCCATGGCTGATTGTTGCGCGTGGCCCCCATGGCTGATTGTTGCGCGTGGCCCCCATGGCTGATTGTTGCGCGTGGCCCCCATGGCTGATTGTTCCGCGTGGCCCCCATGACTGATTGTTGCGCGTGGCCCCCATGGCTGATTGTTCCGCGTGGCCCCCATGGCTGATTGTTCCGCGTGGCCCCCATGACTGATTGTTGCGCGTGGCCCCCATGGCTGATTGTTCCGCGTGGCCCCCATGGCTGATTGTTCCGCGTGGCCCCCATGGCTGATTGTTGCGCGTGGCCCCCATGGCTGATTGTTCCGCGTGGCCCCCATGGCTGATTGTTCCGCGTGGCCCCCATGGCTGATTGTTCCGCGTGGCCCCCATGGCTGATTGTTCCGCGTGGCCCCCATGGCTGATTGTTCCGCGTGGCTTATCATGGGTATCCCACCCACGTGCCAGCCACCCTTTGCAGGCAGCAGGCGTGTGATGAGGTTGTTTTTGAGACGTCTCAAAAACAACCTCATCACACCTCATCATGGGTATCTCACCCACGTGCCAGCCACCCTTTGCAGGCGCGATTCTGAAGAGATGTGGCGGAGAGATGGGCGTGCAGAATGGCATGTGGTCTTTCAAGGGGCCTTACGGAGGGCTTGATTTGATTATCATTCGTGGTTACCCACCCACCCATGTGGCACGGCACCCATTCTTTGCAGGCGCTATTCTGAAGGCATGTGGCAGAGAGATGGGCGTGCCAGATGGCATGTGGTATCCTGGCGCACCGTGTAACGCTGACTCGACGTGGCTTACGTGCGACCCTGATGGCACTGTCAACGGCATGTGAGTGAGGGAGGCATGGTATGGGATGGCATGGCATGGCATAATGTCGTGCAATGGCATGTGGTACGGTATCCTGGCTGCCATGTAGCATTGACTCATGGCTCCGGTGCGACCCTGACAGCACTGTCGATGGCATGTGAGTGTGGCATGGCATGGTATGGCATGGCACGGGGCATAGCATGGCATGGTGCGGCATGGCGTGGTATGTTATGACATGGCGTGGTAGTGCAGGCAGGGTATGCATGTAGGTCCAGCTGTTACTCCCTTCCATTCCACCCACTTTCACCTACTCTCCCTCACTCCGCGCTTATTCTCCCCCCTCCGCTGCTGTCCCCCTTAGTGTCATCCGCGATAAGGGCATCTCAGGATCCATCTGCTCCAATATAGGGCTCCTCACTACGCTGGTGAAGATGTACGTCTGAGGTTTGGCTCGGGTAGGTATTTAAGGGCGTCTCCAACCAAACTTGAAGGTGTAGGTTTGGTCGTTTGACCAACAGGCTGGTAGGTATCAGGTTTCCAATGAGGTAGACGTGAATGTTAGAAGCACTCGTGGGTGGTTTCATATACATTTCCTGAAACGCATTACAATGATTCAAGAATATGCGCCTGGGAGAGATAGTATACTCCTCGCCTCGTCACTTTTGAGTCGACTCAAAAGTTACGATGATTCAAGAATATGCGCCTGGGAGAGATAGATAGGATACTCGCCTCGTCCCCATTTGCCCGTTCTCACACCTCAAAAGTAGCTCTGCCGTCGTCTCTTCCTTCCCATTTCCCGCTGCCGCACTCATCACTTCCCACCAATATTCTTGTGATGGAGAGCGACTCATGCATTTGCCTCATCCCCAATTACTGTCGTGTCGCCCCCGTCTCATTACCATACAACTACCCTTGATTGACTCTTGCTTCAACTCTCACACCCTCCCTCCCCCCTGTCCTGTTCCATCCTCGTTAGTGACATGGCCAACAACTCGCTATCAGGCTCGCTTCCCACCAGCCTTGGCAACCTTGCAAGACTGGCCGTCTTGTGAGTGGTGTCCTGACCTGAGTAGGTCTGTAGTCCGCGATATGTTCAAATTTTGAGATGTCGCAAGACTGGCCGTCTTGTGTTGTGAGTAGTGTCCTGCGTAGGTCTGCCCTGCCACACAAAATGCGTTGCCTTGCCATTCCTCTACCGCTTCTCTCTGTCCTCTGACGCTCACGCTCTTTCGCCTCGCCAGCCTGGTGCAGTGTGACGTTTAAGTCGACTCATAAATCGACTCGAAAGCTGACTCGAAAGTCAACACACAAGTCGACTGAAAAGTTGACTCAAAAGACATCGATGCTTGACTTTTGAGATGTCTCAAAAGCTCTATCGCCTCTCCAGCCTGGTGCTGTGTGGCTTTTCAGTCGACTTTGAAGACATCTATGTTTTCCCAAGAATAACGTTCGAGATTTCTTACAATATTTTCCCTTGGTCCACCTCCCTTATTGCCACGTCTCTGTCTCTCACATACAGTAACCTTCAACAGAACTGGCTGAGTGGAAAATTTCCCCCCGCTCTACTTTTGAGGCGCCTCAAAAGTTGTGTTTTCCATTTGCCCACCTCCCTTATGCCACGCCTCTGTCTCTGACATACAGTAACCTTCAAAAGAACCGCTTGAGTGGATACTTTCCCCCCACGCTCTCTCGCCTTGCCAGCCTGCAAATGTTGTGAGTTTGTCAATCCGCCCGTCCTATCCTTTCATCCCTTCATTCATTCGTCCCTTCATCCCTTCATCCCTTCATCTCTTCTTCAATTTATCCATCCCTTTATCTGTTCATCCATCCTTCTCTTCCCTCCTCCCTCCCTCGCTTCCTCTCCATCTTCCATTGACCTCCCTTCCTCCATTCCATTTTCAAACCCTCCTCTCCTTCACTCCTCCCCTCCTCCCCCTGCTCTTCCTATGAGCTAGCATCCCAATGCCCTTACGGCGTGTAACTTTTTTACTTTCCATCGTCCGGACGGAGAGGCCCCGTCCGGACTTTTGTAGGGTAACTAGTTTCGCATCAAATCGTTTAAGTTTTCGCAAGACCCCCTGCGACCGGACCATGTCTTACACTTTTCTGCCTAAAAATGGTCCGGACACCCTGCTGACACTGTCCGAACGGCAGATCAGACCGTCCGTTTTGGATGCGCTGTTATTTGCGGGCGAGCCGCGAATTTGCTGAAAATCTCACCCATTACCGCGCCGCGGACTTTTGGTTGTGAAACTTACGATGCTCTACGATTGCAGTAATCCGTGTTACATTTTGCGGTGAAATTCATGATTTCGATTTGCGCAAAAAGTTCCACATTTGTGGTCCGGACGGGCTGTCGTCCGGACCTGAGTCACAACTGTCCGGACGAAGCCTCGTTCAGACGGTTTGGGGGCTCCGTCCGAACATTTGACAAACATTTGACAAAAACGGAAAAGGTTACACGCCCTTAGCATGCAACCATGTGCATTGAGACGTGTATATTCTAGTTATTTATTTATTTGTTTATCTTTTTTTTTTTTTTTTGGGCACCTCTTTCTCAATGCCCTAATGGCATCAACAACTACTTCTTGCCCCCCCTTATACCCGCTTGCCCCGTCCCCCTACCCCATTTTCCCCTCAATCCTTCGCCCCCATCTATTTCAGTGTTTTTATCCCCAGCAACATGTCTTGGCCCCTCATATTACGCGCTTGGCCCCTCATATAACGCGCTTGGCCCTCCCTCCTCCCCGTTTTTCACCACTTCCCACCATCTGTTCCAGTGATGTGAACACCAACAACCTGTCTGGGCCCCTCTATTACCCCGTTGGAACTCTTTCAAACATCAAGCTTATGTAAGTGGCGGCCTCTTCTTGCTGCTTCGTGCCCCCCAAAAGTCCTTGGATTTGGGCAGTCTATTGGGGGGGCCAGACAGGTTGTTGGGGGCGGTTACGGAGTAACACAGGATTTGGGCAGGCTATTCCTGTTTTGGAGACGTCTCAAAAACACCCTCTTTTCAAAGTCCTTGGATTTGGGCAGTCTATTGGAGGGGGCAGACAGGTTGTTGGGGGCGGTTACGGGTGGCAAGGGCCAGACAGCCCCCCTGTTTGCCCATCGGCAACGTGCCCCCGCAACAACTTCAGCAGATCGTTTCCCACCTCCATTCCATTCACGCCCAATCAAGTCAAGTCAACCTCAGAATCGATCCTACGTTGCACTGCCAAAACCCCCCCTTTCCTCCCCCTCCTGCTCGCCCTTGCTCGAATCGCAGCAACGTTGCCCGCAACAACTTCAGCGGATCGCTTCCCACCTCCATCTACACCCTCACCAGCCTGCAAGAGATGTACGTCTCGCTCTCTCCCTCCCAGTTGAAATCTCTTTTGCGATTTCTCAGAAGTGACTCTCGCTCTCTCCCTCCCTCTCCCCTCTCTCCCCTCACCCCCTCTCTCCCCTCACCCCCTCTCTCCCCTCACCCCCTCTATTTTCCCGTGACACACTCTCCCCGAGCCATTCTCTCATAAGCTTCCTTTCCTGCCTCTCTCTGCCAGCACCCACACCTCTTAAAGAGGCAACTTAAACATACATCATTCGCATCTCCCTCATCTTCTCCCCATCCCACCAACCCCCCTCCTCCCAATCCCTCCCTGCATGCAGGGACGTCTCAGAGAATTCTCTCGGGAGCTCCCTGCCTCGCTCTGCCAGCGCCCTCAGCTCAGCTCTTTGGAGTCCTTCAGTCCGCCCTTGGCTGGACTCCAACATTGTCTCCCCTCAATGGTTTCTCACCCCATCCCCTCTCCATGCACACACACAGGGACGTCTCAGAGAATTCTCTCGGGGGCTCCCTGCCTGTCTCTTCCAGCGCCCTTAGCGGCTTGCAAATGCTGTACGTTGGGGGATCTTGCCCCTGTGCAACCATGTGCAACCGCATGTAACCATGTGCAACCGCATGTAACCATGCGCAACCGCATGTAACCATATGCAACCGCATGTAACCATATGCAACCGCATGTAACCATGTGCAACCGCATGTAACCATATGCAACCGCATGTAACCATATGCAACCACGTGCAGGCAATCACATGCTCCCTGCCTCTCTCTGCCAGCGCAGTTAGCGGTTTGCAAATGCTGTACGTGGGAGTAGGCTGCCTTGTTTTCGTGAGAATTTTGTTGTCGTGGTTTGTTAAGTCCTGAGATGAGACGTCTCAAAACTTCCTAAAGATGCTGTAGGGTGGGTTGGGCTGACTGTCCTCTGAGCAACCAACCACGTGTAACCGTGTGCAGCCATGTGCAGTCCGATCCGCACAGCAAGGGCGCTGGGGAGGGAGGGAACCATTGCTTCTTGAGTTTACTCAGAAGTCACCAATGGTTCCTCCCTCCCCAGCACCCTACCAACTTGTATAGGCATCCCATCCGCACAGCAACAGCTTGACCCCACCCCACCCCACTCCACCCATCCGATCCCCATTCCATCACATGCCATCCCACCCCATCCCACCCTATCCCTCCCCACCCGATTCTACCCCATCCCATCCCATTCCATCCCGTCCCACCTTGCCCCACCCCATCCCATCCCTGCAGCAACCTGGTCAACAACCGCTTCTCTGGCGAGTTACCATCCTCTCTCGGCAATCTCACGAGCCTCACTCGCATGTAAGCACTCGCGTGTAAGCACTCGCATGTAAGCACTCGCGTGTTAGCACTCGCATGCAAGTAGAGACGAGCATTGTTGTCAGCAATGTTAAAGTCACTTTTGAGGATTCTCAAAAGTGACTTCAACATAGGTGTCAATGCTCTTGAGTTGAGATCTCTCAAAGGTGTGAGCAAGTAGTACCATACCATGCCATCCCTAGCAACCGCTTGCCTGGCAACTTACCATCTTGTCTGGCCAATCTCATGAGCCTCACTTGTATGTAAGCAAGCAGTGAACAGAGAACAGCATTGCTGCCAACAGGTGTGAGCAAGGATCTTGTTTTTTGGAATTCTCGGCAGCAACCTGCAAGTAAGTACGATTATAGCAACGGCGAGAGCGGGGAGAGAGAGAGAGAGTCTAGCATTCACCACGCTCGCCTGCATTTGACAGCTTGCATGCGAGAGAGGCTTGAGAGAGGGTGTTGAGCAAATAGACAGCAGCATGACTTGCTGCCTGTGAGCCGTCTCTCTCGCGCTAGTCGCACTCGCCGCTGTTTTGTGTCAAATCATCTGCCTGCCTGCCCCTGTGCGTGCCGGAAGAAGAATTGGCTTCTAGGGGCGTGCAAGAATTTATCAGAGGACACCTCCTTACAGCATCTGCCTGTGTGGCCCTGTGTGTGCTGTGCGCTGGGGAGGGAGAAACCTTTTGAGGCGCCTCAAAAGTCATCTGCCTGCCTGCCCCTGTGTGTGCAGGGCGCTGGGGAGGGAGGGAGGAACCATTGGTTCTTGAGTCCACTCAGAAGTCACCTCATTGCAGCATCTGCCTGCCTGTGTGCCCCTGTGTGTGTGCAGGGAGCTTCAAAAAAGCATCTGCCTGCCTGTGTGCCCCTGTGTGTGTGCAGGGAGCTAGGGAGGAACTCTTTCACGGGGTCTCTGCCAACTTCTCTTGGGAAACTCACTGCTCTCATCAACCTGTGAGTCTGCCGACCCTCTCATCTCCCCTTATGAGAAATCTCACAAAACTCGCTGCTCTTATCGCTAGAGCCGACTCACAGGGGAGCTGGGGAGGAACTATTTCACGGGCACCCTGCCAACCTCCCTTGGGCAGCTCACTGCTCTCGTCAACCTGTGAGTCTCCCCCAACCACGCCTCTCTTCCACCCCTCTTGAGGTGCCTCAAAACTCACTGCTCTCATCAACCGGTGAGTCAGCTTTTCATTAAATTCGATTTTGGTTTCCTCCCTATCCTCCCCCACCTCCCTTTCCCCATCATCAGAGGGCTACAGGGCAGCTTGCCAGAATGATTTATATCTCATTAAACTCATTGAATGATTCATATATCATTAAACTCATTGAATGATTCATATCTCATTAAACTCATTGAATGATTCATATCTCATTAAACTCATTGAATGATTCATATCTCATTAAACTCATTGAATGATTCATATCTCATTAAACTCATTGAATTATTCATACCTCATTAAACTCATTGAATGATTCAGAATGTTTCATGCCTCCTCCTCCCTACCCTCCCTTTCCTACCCTCCTTCCTTCCTTCCCTTGCCCTAAACCCTCTTTCCTTTCCCTCCTCTCCTCCTACTATCAGCGGGCTACAGGGCAACATGCTAGGAGGCTCCCTACCCTCACAGCTGGGAGCACTAATCAGCCTGAACACGCTGTACGTATCGCCATCGTGTCATGCATGTGTCGTGTCATGCTCGTGTCATGCTCGTGTCGTGCCCGTGTCATGCTCATGTCATGCTCGTGTCATGCTCGTGTCATGTTGAGTCATGATCGTATCGTGACTCAGTTTCATCCTCCCCTTTCCCTCTCCTTCCACCTCCCCCCCTCCCCTGTCCCCACTCAATCACACCAGTTACATCTCCAACATTCAATTCTGCTTTCGCAACCCCAATACCCCTCCCCCCCACTCTCCACCCACCACTCCTTCCGCCTCTCTCCCTCTCTCCACCCCCCTCCCCCACTCAATCACACCAGTGATGTCTCCAACAATTAGTTCCGGGAAGCACTGCCCGCAACCCCAATCCCCCTTTCCCCACACACACCTCCCACTTCTCCTTCCTTCCACCTACCCCCTCCCTCCTCCCCCTTCCCCCCACTCAATCAAACCAGTGATTTGTCTCCAACAATCAGTTCTGGGGCTCTCTTCTTGCCAACCTAATCCCCCTTCCCCCCCACTCTCCTTCCGCCTCCCCCAATCCCCCTTCTCCCCCCCTTTGCCTTAATCACCAGTGACGTGTTTAACAATCAGTTCTGGGACTCCCTTCCCCCTCCCCCTCAAAACCCGTTCCGCCCTCCTCTTTTCCCCCCATCTCACCCTCCTCTTTTCCCCCCCATCTCACCCCCCTCTCTCTTTCCCAAATCACCAGGGACGTGTCCAACAATCAGCTCCGGGGCGTCACTGTAGCGCCTCACAACTTATACCCCCTGCCTCCCGTCTCTCCTCCCCTCCCCCAATCACCAGGGACGTGTCCAACAATCAGCTCCGGGGCGTCACTGTAGCGCCTCACAACTTATACCCCCTGCCTCCCGTCTCTCCTCCCCTCCCCCAATCACCAGGGACGTGTCCAACAATCAGCTCCGGGGCGTCACTGTAGCGCCTCGCAACTTATACCCCCTGCCTCCCGTCTCTCCTCCCCTCCCCCAATCACCAGGGACGTGTCCAACAATCAGCTCCGGGGCGTCACTGTAGCGCCTCACAACTTATACCCCCTGCCTCCCGTCTCTCCTCCCCTCCCCCAATCACCAGGGACGTGTCCAACAATCAGCTCCGGGGCGTCACTGTAGCGCCTCGCAACTTATACCCCCTGCCTCCCGTCTCTCCTCCCCTCCCCCAATCACCAGGGACGTGTCCAACAATCAGCTCCGGGGCGTCACTGTAGCGCCTCACAACTTATACCCCCTGCCTCCCGTCTCTCCTCCCCTCCCCCAATCACCAGGGACGTGTCCAACAATCAGCTCCGGGGCGCAATTCCCCCCACCATTGGGAACCTCTCTGCTCTCACTGACCTGTAAGCACGCACACACACACACACACAACACACACACACACACACACACACACACACACACACACACATACACGTGATTGTCTTGTTTTTATGCTCTCACTGACCTGTACTCACTATGTCTCCCCCCTCACTATGTCTCCCCCCTCACTATGTCTCCCCCGTCACTTTGTCTCCTCCCTCACTTTGTCTCCTCCCTCACTTTGTCTCCTCCCTCACTATGTTTGCCCCTGAATCCCCTCAACCCCCTCAGTCCCCTCAACCTCCTCAATCCTCTCAATACTCTATCACCTCCGATACAGCAAACAGGCGGAACGGATCTCACGTGCCCTTCAGCAGCAGGACACCCCACCCCGCATGCGGCGTGTGGCAGGACCCCCTACCTACACAACACACTGTGCTCGCCCTTGCCTTGCCATGTGTGTGTGGCCTGATTTGGCCCCTCATTCCTCTTTATGCCCTCGGTTCCCCTCCCCGTCACCTCTGTTACAGCAAAATAGGCGGAACGGACCTCACGTACCCCTCAGCTGCAGGTCACCTGCCTTGCGGCGTGTGGCAGGACGCTTCCTCTCAACTCTGCTAGAGCTAAACCTCTATATTTTCTAAACCCTGAACCCTGTGCCTTCAACCCGAAACCCTACCCACAGCAAGATAGGCGGAACGGACCTCACGTGCCCCTCAGCAGCAGGGCACCCGCCTTGTGGCGTGTGGCAGGACCCCTCCTCTCTTTTGTCAGACCCACACCCTATTCACTAAACCTTGAACCCTGTGATCTGAACCCAAAACCCTACCCACACCACAACAAAATAGGCGGAACGGACCTCACGTGCCCCTCAGCAGGAGGGCACCCGCCTTGTGGCGTGTGGCAGGACCCCTCCTCCTCTCTCTTCTGCCAGACCAACACCCTACTCACTTAACCCGAAACCCTGTGCTCTGAACCCCAAACCCTACCCGCAGCAAAATAGGGGGCACAGGCATCACATGCCCGTCAGCAGCAGGCCGGCCGCCATGCGGTGTGTGGCAGGACCCCTCCTCTCTCTTCTGCCAGACCTGCCCCGCCTTCTGCGTCAACTGCTCCACTGCCGCCCTGCCGCCCAAGCCAGGTAGCAAGCCTCCAAGGTGATAAGTTGAAAGGTGGCGCGGTACAATAGGTACTAGGTAGGCAGCCAACAGCCGGCCACCCCTACCCACTGATTGGCGTGTGGTAGACTCATCGCTCCTCTCAATTCTGTCAGATTTTTTTTTAGTCGACTCAAAAGCAGCCGGCCACCCCTACCCACTGATTGGCGCGTGGTAGACCCCCCCTCCTCTCAATTCTGTCAGATTTTCTTTTAGTCGACTCAAAAGCAGCCGGCCACCCCTACCCACTGATTGGCGTGTGGTAGACCCCCCCTTCTCTCAATTCTGTCAGATTTTTTTTTAGTCGACTCAAAAGCAGCCGGCCACCCCCACCCACTGATTGGCGTGTGGTAGACCCCCCGCTCCTCTCAATTCTGTCAGACCTGCCCCGCCTTCTCTGCCAGCTGCTCCTCTGCTGCACTGCCGTTTGAACAACGTAACAAGGTAACCAGGTCACAAGGCTGGAAGGCTCCACTGCGGTGCTCATTGCAATCTGTCCCTCTTGCTGGCCTGGCCCTGTGCTTGTTGTTCCCACCTGCAGCAGCTCCCACCAGCCCACCCGCCGCCCCTTCTCCTCCCCCTGCTGCTGAATCATCCGCGCCCACCTCTCGCCAAGGCTTCATTGTCGGAGTCGCTGTGGGGGTAGCGGCGCTGCTGCTGCTGGGAGCTCTTGGAATCTATCTCTGGTTCCGATGCTCCTCCAAAGGTGTGTGTGTGTGTGTGTGTGTGTGTGTGCGTGCGTGCGTGCGTGCGTGCGTGCATGCGTGCGTGCGTGCGTGCGTGTGTGCGTGCGTGTGGCACCATTACCACTTTTCCAGGAGTGTGCATGTGTGTGTGTGTGTGTGTGCGTGTGTGTGTTTGTTTGTGCAAGCGTGTGGGTGTCTGTTTGCATATCCCTTGCCCCCTCTCTCACACGCATGCACTCACCTCTTCCCCTTCTCCGGTGCCCCATGCAGGCAAGCCCGAGGCTCCGCCCATCCCAAGCCAGGTCCTCATGTGTCGGAGCTACTTTCTCGACCAAGTCAAGAAGGCAGAGGATGTGCAGAAGCAAACGATATGTGCCCCACCCTCCCCCCTGCACCCACCCTTGTATGTCCCCCTTGCGCTCGCCCCTACCCTTACCCATGCAGGCAAGCCCGAAGCTCCCCACATCCCCAGCCAAGTCCTCATTTGTGGGCGCTACTCGCTTGACCAAGTCAAGGAAATGTGTGCTCCACCCCTCCTCCCTTCTCACTCCTCCCTTCTCACTCCTCCCTTCTCACTCCTGCCCTGCCCCCCTTCTCCTCACCCTTCCCCTGTGCCCCTGTGCAGGCAAGCCCGAGGCCCCTCCCATCCCCAGCCAGGTGCTCATGTGTCGGCGCTACTCCCTCGACCAAGTCAAGAAGGCCACGGGGGGATGGGCAGAGGCGAATCACATTGGGACGGGCGGGTATGGGGAGGTGTATCGGGGGGTGTGTCCGTTTGACGACTCAGTGGTGTGGGCTGTGAAGCGCGCCAAGATACTCACCAACGACTTCAAGCGAGAGGTATGCGTGCGGTGCGGTGTCACCTGAAACAGAATTTGCGTGTTCAGGGACTTCATTTTGAGGCGCTTTAAAAAGAAAATCCCTTTTCGTTCATCTTCCGTGCAGTGGAGGTGGAGGAGATGGCATCAAAGAGGCGCAATATTCTCGCTAGTTCACTGCCTGCCCGTCACGTTTCTTTCCTCATTCCCGTGCAGGTGGAGGAGATGGCATGGATGAGAAGAGGCTCGTCATTCTCATGAAATCATTGCCCACCATGCCACAACTGTCTTTCCTCCTCCATTCATTCCTCTGCAGGTGGAGGAGATGGCATCAAAGAGCCATCCGCACTTGGTGCGGCTGCTGGGGTACTGTGTGGACATGGACATGACAACAGAGCACCACGAGCAGATTGTCATCTATGAGTTCTGTGCCAATGGGGACCTCGAGAAATACCTTCATGGAGGTGAGTGGGCAGGCGTGGTAAGAGTTAATACATGTATGTATTATATGTTTTTTGTACTATATCATACTACATTATATTACATTACATTGTGTTATGTTATATTATGTCGTAATATGTTACACTATATTATACTAAGTTATATTTCTATATCATATTATGCATCTTATATATTTTATATTTCATAGATCCTCTGCATGTGGTAGATATACATATTTCATATACATATTAATACATGTATACAAAAATAGATCTATACATCTGCTTATGTGCATGTGTATGTGTATACATATGTATATTTCCATGCATGTATCTACATGTGTATACTTAGATGTATGAGGTTTTCCTCCAACAAGCTATTGTCGTATGCCAACGGCAGGTTCCCGAGAGGGAGAGTTGACGCTGCAGCAGCGCATGGATGTGCTGGTGGGGGTGGCGCGGGGGTTGGAGTACCTCCACCAGTTTGACATCGTGCATCGAGACATCAAGCCCGCCAACGTGCTGCTCGATGCCAAAATGCAGGTGAGGGGGAGGAAGGAGGGGTGTGATGGTTGAGTGCAGTGCAGTGCAATTGTGAGGGGAGGTGGCAGGGGGGTTGGACTGGAGTACCTCCACTAGATGGTCTCAGAATTAGGGCGATCTGATGCGCATGACTCGCGTTTAAGCTACCAATGGAGCTGATGTCCTACTTCATCCTCGCAACATAATGAAGCTGATGTGCTCTCCTGCTCCTTTGCCCCTTCCCCTACCATCAGGCCAAGATCTCAGATTTTGGGCTGGTGCGCATGGCAGGGCTAATGTGCTTTCCTGTGTCGCCCCCCTGTTGTTCTTTCATCTCCAGGCAAAGATATCGGACTTCGGGCTGGTGCGGATAACGGAGGGCACCACAGTGAATCCCACCCGAGTGGTCGGCACTCCGGGCTATGTGGACCCCGCTTACTCGCGCACCAACAAGGCCACGCCCATGGCAGATGTTCACAGGTGGGTGTTTAAGACAAGAGAAGAAAACACAAAGGCAAGGCCACTCTTGTTGCTGATGTGCACTGGTGAACTGCAGGCTCTTCGTTTCCTCTCTCCCTTTCTCATCCCAATTCTCACCTGCGGTACATTGCTGCTGAATGTGCGGTACATTGCTCCCCACCTGCGGTACATTGCTGCTGAATGTGCCAACACTAGGCGATGTTCTCTTAAACTGAATGACATCATTTAAAACCCACCGTGCTTTATTCCTATTTGCAGCTATAATGTGCTGCTATTGGAGGTGATAACGCTGAAGCCTCTCTAATTGTGTTGCTGCAATGGAAAATATAGCTCGTTTCCCCCATGCGATTCTCTTCCCACCGCAGCTACGGTGTGCTGTTATTGGAGGTGATAACGCTGAAGCCAGTCATCCTCTCTATGAATGGCGCTCAATACAACATCAAAGACTGGGTACGTGTTTGCATGCATCAATGCTTACACCGGGAACTGTGGTTTACACTTACAGCAGTAATGTGCGCTCTTATTCACACAACTACATCTGTATGTACACATATATACATGTGTATATGTTGATGCTCGAGTTTATTTTTTATGCGCCTCAAAAATCAACTCACTTTTTAGGCGCCTCAAAAATCAACTCACTTTTGAGGCGACTCAAAAATCAAACTCACTGTCGAGGCGACTCAAAAATCAAACTCACTTTTGAGGCCCTCAAAAATCATATATACATGTGTATAGTTGATGGTCGAGTCTCGTAGCACATCTGGTCGCTTTACATCTACCCGCCCGTTCCTTCCCTGCCATCCGTCCCTTGGCCCATCCAGGTTCGCCCGTTTGTGGAGGAGAGCAGGGTGGCAGCATTCAAGGACCCCCTCCTTCCGGAAGCTTGTGACGATCTCATTCTCTCGCTCGCCAAGATCGGCCTCCAATGCACCACCCTCCCCGCCTCCTCCCGACCCCCCATGTCCGAAGTTTCCCGCAAGCTCGAAACCCTAAAAAGGGAGCATTTTCACAGCAGCGGCATGGACGGCCGAGATCCGTCGGACGTGGACCAACGACTGGCTAAGATTGATCAGGAGCTTGACAGGCGGGCGGAATCAGGATTGTCGATCCAAGCGGAGTTTGTTCGGCTGAATATTATGTCGGAAAGTGGGGAGTATATTAAGGAGACTGGGATTTCTGTTGCTACTGGTGGTTACTCCAACCGGTCTTCAGGGGTGCTGCTGCAGTCTCAGGAGATTTCCCAGGAGTTCTGTCAGGAGATTCCCAGTGGCAGGTGAAAGACTAGCAGCAGCAGCAGCTCTAAACCATCTGTGAGAAATGCACTTCCTTTTTTGTAGTGTGTTTTCTTTTTACAGCACTACTGTCGCACTGTTTCTGAAGTGTGCTTTTCTTTGTACCTATGTCAGGTACAAAAACTGAATGTAACTCGGTTTGGCTTGTGCAACCAGCATTTGCTTGGTATTGAAACTAAGTAATATTCATCATTTGGTATGCATACTGCAACACCCAGTTTTGAGTGGATTTGAAGTCCTTACATGTCACATGTGAAAGTATTTTGAACGGTGCCCGCTGCAGAATTAAATTGTTATGTATTGAAATCTCCTGTGGAATAGAGGTAACACATAAAGGTGAAAATTACTCCTTTAGGAACATTGGTATACAAGCCCTACAATATGCACCATGTAATTATGAATCATGTTACATCTAGTTTGGACTGTACTGCAGTTGGTGTTTTGAGTGAAATTAATCCTGAAAGAATGTTATGCATTGACTGAAATCTCCTGTGGAAAAAGAGAAAATCACTCAAAAAGGAACTTCGGCGGAAGCATGAACATTGGTATACAACAAGCCCTACGCTGTGCATCAGAGAGGCGACCTCAGGTTCCCCCTCCAGCATCATGACTAATTCCCCTCGCCCCACAGGTGTACTCGCCAGTGCCATCATGCCATGTGCTCTTGTCATGTTTACTTTCACTTCTTGGGTGCAGCCTCGGTCGCTGCAGGCTCCTGAACACCCTGTGAGGAATAATGAAGAGTGAGGGACAGGAAAAAAAGAGTAGAGATGATAAGGAGAAATTGGGAGGGAGTTGGGAAGGAGAAACGGAGGGGGGATGGGAAGGAGAAATGGAGAGGGGAGATGAGGAGGAGATCAAGAGGGACAGGGAGGGATGGCAAGCGGGGATGGAGGGGGGGATGATTGGGGATGGGAGACGGGGCAGAAAGGAGGGAGTTAAAAAAAACAACTTGTACACTTGTGCAAATTACCCCAACCACCCCATTTCACCGCACTCCACTGACTCTCAGTCACCCCTCCCGGCACCAGGTAATTTCTCCGGGAACAACGCCTTGCCAAACCTCAGAAAGAAGGAAGAGCCTTTCCCCGGCACAGAATGCCCCAGACTCGTACACTGGTTTTTGAGTCCACTCAAAACGGCACAGCATGCCCAAAACTCCCATTGACACTCGCCTCAAAGCCCGTTTTAGTTTTTGAATGCAAACCCCAAACCAAACTCTTCTTCTTACTTTCCCTTCCCCCCTCACCCTTCCACCCCTCCTTCCCTCTCTCCTTTTTCCCTTCCCCTTCCCCTTCCCCTTCCCCTCCCCTCTATCCTTTTTCCCTCCCCTTTCCCCTTCTTGTACACGCCACCCGGAACCGCACTCAACCACTCACGACCACCCCGCACCGCACTTAGCCACTCATTACCACCGCACTCATCCGCTCACAACCTCCCCGCACCGCATACACCTCTCAAAACCGTTCCACAACGCACTAAGCTCACCTGAGCCAACCGCTCCTCCCGCCGCGCCATCTTCCGCTCGCGCGACGCCTTGCTCTTGGCGCGGCGCGCCTCGAACTGATCCGTGAGCGTCTTCTCGCGAACCTTCTCCGCCTTGAGCTTGTGAAT
The DNA here is from genome assembly GCA_947470075.1 of Closterium sp. Yama58-4. NCBI lineage: Eukaryota > Viridiplantae > Streptophyta > Zygnematophyceae > Desmidiales > Closteriaceae > Closterium > Closterium sp. Yama58-4. Next base: position 52,219 of record CANIUD010000514.1, on the reverse strand, counting down.
GCTCTCCATGAGCACGCGCTTGTTCTTGTACACGCCACCCTTGACCTTCATGTACAGCTCGTGGTACAGGTGCTTGTCGATCTTCTTCGCCTCGCGGTACCGCTTCAGCATGCGCCGCAGCACGCGCATGCGCCGCATCCACAGCACCTTCGTGGGGAGACGCGCCTCACGGGTACCGCGGCGCTTACCTGGAACGGGCGGGGAGTGGGGCGCGGGGGGGAGGGGAGAAGGGCGGGGGGGGGGGGGGAGGGGGTGGGCGGGAGGAAGGGGGAGGAGGAGGCAAGGAGGCGACGGGATGCCGGTGAAATACCACGCAGACGTCAAATCCTACACCCACCCTGACTTGAATATGCCGGCCTGAAATCCATCCAACCGTTACATTAACTGTTTCAAGTCCGTCGAATAGGCTCTTCACTCATCAGAAGCCAACCAGTCCCCTTGAAAAGCCCTTAGAATTCCTCTCTGCACGACTCCACCCTACGCCAGCGCCTGAAGCAACGCCGCTTGTACTACCATCGCGAGTAGAAACGAGCTGCTCGCTGTAACATCGCGACGGCCTCTATGTGTAACGTAGGAACGCCACGCTCGAATCGACTTCGGCGAAAACTCCACGCTGTGCCTAGAACATCAACTTAGGCGAAAACCCCACGCTATGCGAAATCCTGCAGCCCCGTTGGCGAGCGCGGCTTGCAGCGCCGTTAAGAAGCACCGAAAAGCGACTCAACAGCTGACGACTCGATGACAGATGCGACGGCTGCTTGCATCTACTCCACAACGACAAAGGCGACAAACGCTGGACAGCGACGCTCGAAATCGATAAGCAACGCGACGACCGCTTGCAGCGACACAACGGGGCCCTCTACCTCACCCTACGTTGAATCGCTTCAGCTCCACCCATTTCCGCGACTAACAGTCTGCTGCGCCGCCTGAGGGAACTTAGTCCAAACCCGCGAACAGCTTGTTGATGCAAAAGAATCGCGTAAGCGCACTCCATCGACGTTCATCCCTCCACTCGTCAGTCCTCAATCCGAAAGTCCTACAAAGCAGTAGGATCCGAAACTGAGACGGCTCGGCCTCCTACGAAACCCTAGGTTCCGACCTCGGACGGCTTAGCACCCTGGTGCGCAGCCCTAGGGCCCGGCAGCCGTGCACCGATGACGACGCGCCCGTGTGAACAATACCTTGTCTATCGTTAGAATAGCTTGTTACTTGAGCCAGTGTGTCGGCCCTTCGCCGCCACAAATCACTATCCGTATCACTACCAAGTCAGTCCCTGTCAATCCCTACCGTGGGTGGTGTGCCGGCTCTCCCGCTGAGCCTAGAGGAGCCGGCACACCACCCACGGTACGCCAAACAGACGGTTTACCGAGAATTACACAAAAAAAAAGGTTACTCGTGGCTGTACCCTACAAATCACGTAGCCTTACCGTGGCCGGTATGGCGGCCCTTCCGCTTGGCCTCGAGAAGGCGGCGCGCGCGGAAGCGCGAGTGGATCTTCTGCGGCTTGCGGATGATGAAGCCATCCTTGATGAGCTTGCGGATGTTTTGCCCTGCACGGGGGGGGGATGGGGAGAAAGGGGGAAGAGGGGCGGGGAAGGTGAGGGAGAGATTATAGGAGAGGGGAAGCATCTTCTGCGGCTTGCGGATGATGAAGCCGTCCTTGATGAGCTTGCGGATGTTTTGCCCTGAAGGGGGGAACGGGGGGGGAAAGGGGGAAGGGGAGGGGGAGGGGGGGAAGGGAGAGGTGATGGGGAGTGGAAGGTGAGACTACAACATGAGAGGGGAAGCATCTTCTGCGGCTTGCGGACGATGAAGCCGTCCTTAGAGCTTGCGGATGTTTTGCCCTGAACGGCAGGAAGCGAGGGGAGAAGGGGGAGACGGGGGAGGAGGGGGGGTGAAGAGGGGAGCGGAAGAGGGTTCAAGACGGTAGACCTCGGTCGATTTCTTGCAATTCTCATATTAGCTTGCATTTGCCAAGTCGTCCGTGGGTAAATTCCGAATGCCTCGCCAAGGACGAGCGGAGAAAGGTGACCCAGCAAGATCTCCGAACCACGAAGCTAGTATCGCGTTCTCAACCCAACGACCTAAACTCAACCGCGATGAAGTGACATGTAAGTCACTCGAACGCGAAAATGCGGTACATGCGGATATGCAAGGAGAAGCTGGATTCACGAATCCCGAGATAGACGTTTCGTATTTGGAAGCCGAGAACGGAGCTATTTGGAGGACTGGCCGAAGGAAACTGGCAGCGCATAACAGTGGTATCTTAGCCAAAAAGGAGCGGCGATAGTGAAACGATGAGCGTGGAGCGATGACGGTGGAGCGAGGCGAGAGGAGCGACGAGAAAGAAGCGATGCGAGAGCGGAGTAAGGGTGGGGCGAGGTTGGGGCGAGGGTGGGCCGAGGGTGAGGCAAAGCGACGACTAGGGGAGGGCGAGGAGAGGAGACGCACTGGAGTTGGCCATGGAGATCTCGTTGACTTCATTGGGATCCATCCACACCTTGTTCTTCCCGCAGTTCAGCACGCTCGACGCGAGCCGCTTCTGAAGCTTAAGCGACACCATGGCTGCTGCGTTGTCTTCAGCTAGGTAACGATGTCAGGAAACGGACTAACCCTAAGACGAGCGCGACGGCCTTAGGAGCCGGAAAAGAGGAGGCGAAAAAGAGGTAAGCCTAGTTACTTACACCCTCGCGAGGAAGGCAGAAGGGGGAGCAGGGGAGTGCGGGCGGGGGAAGAAGGAGAATAGTGCGGGGGGAGCGAAATGGGGAGAGGGGAGCGGGAGAAGGGAAAACCAGCGGAAGGGAGAACAAGGAAATGGCGGAAATGTCGAAGGGGAGGCGGAAATGGGGATGAAGAGGGAGCATAGAAATCGGCGAGCAGTGGGAACGGCGCAAGACTGAGGGCGGTTGGCGCACCTTGTGAGCGGTGGACAGTGATCACGGGCGGAGCACTGTATTCGCTTTAGCGAAATCAGTTGCAACTGCGACGAACTTTTTTGTGATGAACTCATACTTCCGTCTGGTGGTCAGCCACCGGGCGGAATGGAGGTGATGCACGCACGCAATGTAGTTACTTCCGAATTACGATTCGCCAGCCCAACAAGGATGTCGCGTACCTCGCGCACGCCTTCCGCGAGACGTAAACCCTTAGCCGAGATTCGGGGTTTTGGCATAACAGGGTGTTACCCTCCTTCTCGCGAGAGTCTCCTACAGTTACGGTCTCAGAACATTGAATATAAAACAGTAATATGATGAACCGTACTAGTTCGCATGCATTAAACAAAACACGGCAGAAACACTAAACCCTTTTGCTCCACATACCTACCTGTTTCGGCGAGGGCACCCCTTGCGTATATTCCCACTTTCCTACTTCATTCGATTCAAACTGTTAAACAAATTGGTTTCATAATCCCACATCTATCCTTCTTCCTCATTGATTTTACATTTGCTGGTTTAGGACAAAGCTCTATCAGCAAACCAGCTATGAAACGAGTTCGTTATTCATCAATTTACAAAGCTACACACATCTCACACAACACAGCGTATGGAACACAATGCACCCTGGTACGTAGTTGCATAATGCTGCTTTCGCCCACCCCCGCATCCACATAGCTTAGCGCTCCATGGCCTTTCTTCCTGCTCTGACTGGCATGCTCCATGTCCCATCTCTCTAATCACACAGCGCAGCTTCCAAATCCCCTGTATGGCGCAACCCAGTAAAGAGTTGAAATAAAAACAGCAGCATCTTTCAAGAGCTGTGTCAAGATGCCTTACTTGCACCTCGCCAATCTTCGCTCTGTTCTTTCTCCTGCCTACAACCTACGCCATTTCATGTTGTCATACCGTAGATCTCTCCCCAAAACATCTCCTTTATGGAGCAGCGCAGCACGCATCAGAAGTACCCGCGCAGCAATTCTCTTCCTGCGCCTCCTCAACAAGCGGCCTTTCTGATGAGTTCTTCCGCCTCTTGGCACCAAAAACGAAGAAGCCAATAGTGAGGCCGAGAACGACCGCGATAAAGAGGCCGATGTTGAAACTCATGACAATGAGCATGATAGCATAGCTGAAGATGAGGTTGAGCGCGTATATGCCCGTCACTGCCAGCCGGTCCAGGAGCGGCCGCCAGTGGCATGCCTTCTTGCTGCTGGCGTCCTCAGCGTCGTCAGCACTGGAAAGGGGAGTGGGAGAGGGCGGAGAGAGGGGGACGAAGCCAGCTAGCTCGTATTTTGCTCGAGGAGAGGCGGCCGCTGACAGGCCTACCGGCTGCTGGCGCCCTCAGCGTCGTCAGCACTGGAGAGGGGAGTGGGAGAGGGTGGACGACGAAGCCAGAAAGGTGCTAATGATATCTGCAAGAGGAAGAGGTAATGAGCGTAGCAAGAGGAAGGGGTAATGAGTACAGCAAGAGGAAGGGGTAGTGAATGTAGCAAGAGAAGAGGTAATGAGTCTAGCAAGAGGAAGAGGTAGCGAGTGTAGCAAGAGGAAGAGGTAGCGAGTGTAGCAAGAGGAAGAGGTAGCGAGTGTAGCCAGAGGGAGTGACAGTGAGTGTAGCAAGAGGGAGTGGTATAGGAAGCAGGGAGGGGCAGAGAGCATAGCAAGACGGAGTGGTGGTGTGGGTAGAGTGGCAGTGGTAGAGGGAGCAATACAGGAGACGGGTGAGGGTAGAACAGAGAGCAATAGGGAGTGATGAGCAGTGCGCAGGGAGGAGAGAGGAGGCAGGAGTGTGACAGAGAGCGATACAGGGGGCAAACGGGCGAGATGGCGGCAATAGCAGCGGCAATAGCAGCGGCGAGAAAACACAACCGTGAGAATGTGCAAGAAGGGAAGGGAAAATGAGAGAGGAGGTCGAGGGAGGAAGCGCAAGGGAGAGAACCGCATCAGCTTCACTTACCCTTGCTCGGCGTCCTTCACGCGGCATCGTCGGGTAGAGGACAGCTTCAGCCGGAACGACGTGAGGAACTCGTGAAGCACGCAGAAGACAACAACGAGGAAGCACGCGAGGAGGTAGAAGCCCCAACTGCTGGTCTTCCAACTCTCGAACAGAATAATCACGTTCGGGCCCCAGTAGAACCACATCTGCATCATCATCATCGACATGCTCCCGCCAGATGCGCTGCTGCTGGTGGTGGTGGGATTATCTGGGTCGTAGCTGGGGCTCGACGTATCCGCTCCGGTTGAACCTCCGCCCATGGAGCTCATGTCGTGACCCATGGAGCTCATGTCGTGATCCATGGCTGCTGCTTCCGGTTTATCAGATGAGTATTGGTCGAGTGCGAGGCGTGTCGGACCGGGATTTTCAGGACTTTTTTTTTTTCTTTGAGAAGGTCGGCTGCTGTCCGTATGGTCCTCTACTACAACCGCAATAGTTCTCTAGTGTTATCACGTTTAGAGTTTGACGCGCCCCAGCCCTTGATTTCTGAGACACTTTTGAAAATTCTCAGCAGTGATAAGTGGGAATCCGCAAAAGCTGGAACTCTGAGGCAATGTGGATAAGCCGACCCGACTGGAGGTCCGGGTCACGACTAAGGCAACAGGAACGACGCGCGGGGAGGGAGAAAAAGGCGTTGCACAAAGGAGACAATCTCGCCTAAGGAGTTGAACAAATAATGTTCTTTATATCCTTCAATGGCTGCGAGCCAGAGGTCTCGAGGAAAAATATCTTGCTGATCTTCCGATCGTTCTAACAAAAAGTAGATACAGAAAGCTCTAGCTTGTCGCAAAGTTGGAGGTTTCTCGTTCTGTTTCCTCTCCGCAATCACCGTCAATTGGAGAATGTTTGTGAACTGATCATCATGCCAGGGTCTGGCTGGAGAGTAGCTGGTCGTAGTAGAGAAGGGAGCTGCAGCCTTGTTTAGCTGATGAGAAAAGTATTCGCGTCAAATCCCAAGGTTCTAGTTTGTTTGTACAGTACGAGTTGACATGTCCCCACAGAGCACATACACATACGTACAGTCTCCTCTCTTCTAAACAAAATGGCCTTACGAGCTCCGTGCGGTGGTGAGTCTGGGGAGAGGAGAGGGAGGGAGGAGAACGGCAAGAAGGAAAGAATCGTACAGTAGCACGTACACTCCCTCCAATGTGCTTCGTACAAGACATGATACCGTACGCAGCTGTCATCCCGTAACCAGGATCCTGTGCGGGATGACAACTGCTAGTGATTGGTGCGAAAGACCAGTCAGCACTGCCCACATAGCTGACTTGGAAGAAAACAAAATTTAGTGTTTCGTGAGAACTTTCCAAGCGACGCGGGAATGCGAGGAGTGCACTAACACGGTCGCGGAAACTCGTCGTGGGTCCTGGCTGTCGGTCATGCTCACCACGCCGCGGCTCGGGAATCTGTGGTTGACTACAATTTGTGGTCGCAGTACGCTCTAGACCGTAGTCGCAGTACTAATTGCAGCTCGTCTGCTCGAACCCTACAGTGCAGTCTGCTCTAAACTGTAGTCGCAGCTCTAATTGCAGCTCGTACGGTCCAAACGTGACCACATTCTTACGAGAACCCAATGGAAGTACACGTAGAATTGTCAGCTTCATATGCGTCCCCCATGCCGTGCAGTTCTCTGAGATTGGCATTTGAATACGCCTCAACTAATCTTCAGGGTCGTCGTACAAGGTACGACCGATTCGGAGGGTGACCAGACCAGCTGAGATGGCAAAGCATTACTGGGTCAACGGATTCTGCTCGTACATCCGCGAAACGGAATGACGCGACAAACTGGCATAGACGTGTCGTGTTGCATAGATCGGCTTCACCTGAATAGATTTTCACAAGGGCAAAAACAATATGGGGCGTTTAAATCTTAAGCCATACGTTGGAAAGGGCATCTATGCATTGTGCTTTCTGTATAATTATACATCCAAGTTTCATGTTTTCATGCACGTCAATGAATTAGCATATGTTGATGCATGGACCATGCTACGGAACCACTAACAACGGAGGTGGGCTGTTAGATGTACATCTCACGTTCAGATCTCCACGGCTTCTGTCTGGTCAACCACCCGCCGCACCCTCACATACACATCCGTGCCATAGCCTGGAATGCTGACCATCTGGAGTTTTGTGGAAATGTTCAGGATGGTGAGGCAAACAGCAAACACAAGGGGGGATTCGTGTCGGTCGGTTGTGACACTACAACTGAACTGGGCGAAAAGCAATCCAAAAACTAGATCACAGGCGGATAATGACAATGATGATGCAAATACTGAACTAATTTCAACCCTAATTCACTGCATAATCCTCAATGTTGCCATCTATCCGTACCTTAGCTGTGCCCTTTGCGTCTCAGCATCGTGACCCACACCTCAACCTCCATGCACACCTCAATAACGCCACCCGCATCCCAATACAGCACTGCACACCTCGATATTGCCGCCAAGGTACTGCGCCAGCAACCGCGAGTAAGGCAGCCCGAATCCCAGCCCTGCCATGGGCGTCCCTTGAGAATCCACAGGGCCACCAGCTGATGGGGGAAGATAGGGGTTGGATGGCAGATTTAGGAGGTCACTGACAAACAAGCAGCCCAAATCCCAGCCCTGCCATGGGCGTCCCCTGAGAATCCACAGGGCCACCAGCTGATGGGGGAAGAAAGACGGTTGGATGTCAGATTTACGAGGGCACTGACAAACAAGTCACACAAGCAGCCCAAATCCCAGCCCTGTCATGGGCGTCCCTTGAGAATCCACAGGGCCACCGGCTGGTGAGGGGGGGGGGTGTGTGTGGAGGGGTGATTAGTTGGTATAGGACAAGGGGCTTGGCTGGTGGTTTGAGGGCCATTCACAAAGATGCATCCGAAATCCCAGCCCTGCCATGGGCGTCCCTTGAGAATCCACAGGGCCACCGGCTGATGAGGGGGGGGGGGGGGGGGGGGGGGGGGGGGGGGGCCCTCCCAAATCCCATCCCAGCTCAAAGCCCAGCCCAGGCCAAGCCTCAGCAAGGTCATAAGCCGAACCTGCTGATCTCAGGGTGCTGGAGGTGCTGACGTCACCCTCCACTGACGAATAGCCATAGCGCCACACCTTGGATTGCAGCTTCTCTGGAATGCCCCCTCCCAAATCAGACACCTGGTGCCATGCAGGCGTAGGGTGATGGGATGGGGAATGGGGGTTGGGACAGGGATGGGATGTCATGAGGAGAGGCTCATGGGGCGGGGGATGAGATGAGGGTTGGGATGGGAGATGGAATGAAGGATGGGATGGGATGGGATGGGATGGGAATGAGGGACGGGTGACAGAATTATTGCTTTTTAAACCAGAAACTGGATGGATGGATGGATGGATGGATGGATGGATGGATGGATGGATGGATGGATGGATGGATGGATGGATGGATGGATGGATGGATGGATGGATGGATGGATGGATGGATGGTTGAGTTGACTCAGACAGACAAAATACACTGCGTGGCATGCACTCGCCTTGATTGTTACTTCATTGGATCCGGAACAGACTGTGACTATAACGGGGGGGAACTTCGCTGAAGAGGAAGGCATCGAGTCCCCTGATTGGTCTGTGTAATGCTCCACTATTGCTCGTGAGGCATTCTGATTGGATGGAGGGGTGTGGAAGGACGAAAGAGGCACGTGGGGGATGTGAGGCGCGAGTCCTCTGATTGGTCTGTGTAATGCTCCACTATCGCTCGTGAGGCATTCTGATTGGACGGAGGGGTGTGGAAGGATGAAATAGGCATGTGGGGTGTGTGAGGCACAACCTTAAAACGAGTACAAAAGTGGGGTGTGAGTCGACTCAATTACATTTCGGCTTGGGGAGCAGCCAAAAGCTTAAAACGCGTACAGAAGCTCATCTTGCCATCTGCGGGTCAAAACTTGCAGTGGAGGTGAAAAAGGGCGCCTGCAGAAAGGGTGTTGTTATTCCCGATGAAGGCGATTTTAGGGCAGCAGCCAGCCAAAGAGCTTACAGCGAGTACAGAAAAGGCTCACCTTGAGAATCTCAAAGAGCATGTAGTGCAGGTGCGAGGGGATGTGGGCAAATGAGCTGTTGAGGTCCCCTGTGAGCACGAACTCAGGGACAAGCTTATAACGGGTACAGACATCACTCACCTTGAGAATCTCAAAGAGCATGTAGTGGAGGTGAGGTGAGAGAGGATGTAGAAGAATGAGGTGGTGAGGCTTACTGTTTCGAGACACCTTATAATGAGTACCAGCAAGAGCGTACCTTGAGAATCTCAAAGAGCATGTAGTGCAGATGTGAGGGGATGTAGGCAAAGGAGGTGCCGAGGTCCCCTGTGAGCACAACTCAGAGCAGCTCAGGAGCTCACCTTGAGAATCTCAAAGAGCATGTAATGGAGATGTGAGGGGATATAGGCGAATGAGGTATTGAGATCCCCTGCGAGCACGAATTCAGGGCAGCAGCCTAACGTCCTCGTGCACATGTCAAAGCTTATAACGAGTACATACAGAGCTCACCTTAAGAATCTCAAAGAGCATGTAGTGGAGACGTGAGTGGATGTAGGCGAATGAGGTATGGAGGTCACCTGTGAGCAGGAACTCAGGGCAGCAGCTAAAGAGCTTAATAAGAGCGAAGACAAGCCTCACCTTGAGAATCTCAAAAAGCATGTAGTGGAGGTGCGAGGGGATGTAGGCAAAGGAGGTATGGAGGTCCCCCGTGAGGACGAACTCAGGGCAGCAGCCAAACGTCCTCGTGCACATGTCAGTCGCCTCCTCCACTGCATCTTCGACGACCTCCCGCGCTGACATCTGATGATGATGGTGAAGGGAAGAGGAAAGAAGGGCGTGGGGTGTTAAGGCGCCTGCAAACTCATGTTGTTTGTTCCTCGTGCACATGTCAGTCGCCTCCTCCACTGCATCTTCGACGACCTCCCGCGCTGACATCTGAGGATGATGGTGAAGGGAATAGAAGGGCATGAGGGGATACATAAGGTCCTGAAAAGTCATGCTGCTTTCCTCCTCAAATCATGTTATGTTTGAGACGACTCAAAAAACCCAACACGCTCAACACAAGCACACTCACTCACTCACATTTGTGCAGGGATCAATGTTCATCGTGGAGTAGCTGCAAACCTGTGAAAAACTCTTAAGCAAAAGGATCAAGACTGTGAAACTGATTCCCAGAAAATTCAAGAAAATCTCACAACCACCAAACTCAGAAAAACCCTTTTTCGCAAACCGGTTTCGGCCTTCGGGACAGAACCCCTTAGGCCTTCATCAGTGCTGCTTACAGGTTCAACAAGAAAGAAAGGTCACGGACAGAAGCTAGCTAAGTACCGTGCTACTGCCCTCGAGATCTACTCAATGTACACCAACTACCCAGATTGCAGTTCATAAGCAATCGCCAACTAAGCATGGGGGTAAACCCAATGTGCCGTGTCAGCCTTCACGAAAAGTCTTCAAACGACTTGGTCGGTTCGGTAACCGCGCACGCACCAGTAACCTTTGCAGGTTACGAGAACACTTCCAAGCAGTTAAAATTCTCTCCACATAAAATCCGCGTGAGCTGAGACGATTTTTGAGGCGCCTCAAAAATCGTCTCAGCTCACGCGGATTTTGAGGCGCCTCAAAAATCATTTGTGCAGATGACCCCGATGTACCCTGGTCTCTTTTGCTGCAGGGCGATGTGTTGCTCTGCCACCACCCACCCTCGGAGTGAGTTCTGTTTCCTACTCCAAAAACACTCAAGGGAGGCACAAGCACTTTTCACTCACGTTGGTGCAGATGACTCCAATGTACCCGGGTCTCTGCTGCTGCAGGGCGATGAGCTGCTCTGCCACCACCCTCCCTCGGAGTGAGTTCTGTTTCCTACTCCAAATACACTCAAGGGAGGCACAAGCACTTTTCACTCACGTTGGTGCAGATGACTCCGATCTACCCGGGTCTCTTCTGATGCAGGGCGATGAGCTGCTCTGCCACCACCCTCCCTCGGAGTGAGTTCTGTTTCCTACTCCAAATACACTCAAGGGAGGCACAAGCACTTTTCACTCACGTTGGTGCAGATGACTCCGATCTACCCGGGTCTCTTCTGATGCAGGGCGATGAGCTGCTCTGCCACCACCCTCCCTCGGAGTGAGTCTTTTACTACTCCAAGCCCACTCAACATAGTGAGGTTTGAATCGACTCAGAACCCACTCAGAACAAGCACTTTTCACACACGTTGGTGCTGATGATTCCAATGTACCCTGGTCTCTTCTGCTGCAGGGCGATGTGCTGCTCTGCCACCACCGCTCACTCAACGTTCGTGCAGATTTAGGTTGGGTCAACACAAGCCCCCACACACACTCACGTTGGTGCAGATGACTCCAATGTACCCCGGTCTCTTCTGCTGCAGTGCGATGTGTTGCTCTGCCACCACCCTCCGACTGATTCTAGACCGCAACCTGCCAGCACACAAAGGAAGAAAGTGCTTTTACACCGTGTTCTTGAGAGTAAACCTTTGACTGACAAGAAAAGCGGCTGTTGACTTGGAGGACATCACAATACATTGCACCAAAAAGAAAGAAAAAAAAAAAAGAAAACGAGAAGAGAAAGAAAAGAAGACATATCACAACATGCATCAAGAAAAAAGCAAAAAAGGCATGGTCATATAGTATCAGCACGCCCATGAGAGGCTTGGGACCTGCCTAGGAGTTTCTTGGAGACCCCTGCTCTCTGAGGCTACATGACTGCCTAGCTGGCTCACATGTTACCAAAGCACTCACATGCTATCGAGGAAGCTATCGAGGTTGAGTTCTCGTCCCACCAGTGGCCGAATAGAGCACTCTCTCACTCCGCGGGCCAGCACGCCTATCAGAGGCGTGTGCTCCTCCACCAGCTGTGGAGGGGGGAGGGAGATAGGAAGGGAGTGTGAGGGAGGTGAAGGGCAGAACGCCGGGACGTGGGCTCCTCCACGAGCTGTGTGGGGCAAGAGGGAGGTAGGGAGGGAGTGAGAGGGAGGTGAGAGGGAGGTGACTCAAGAGGGAGATAGGGAGGGAGTGAGAGGGAGGTGACTCGAGAGGGTCAGAAGGAAGCATTCCCTCACACCACGGGCCAACACGCCAATGAGTGGCGAGGGCTCCTCCACGAGCTGTGCGGGCGAGGGAAAGTGAGAAGGGGATAGAATTCTAAGAAGGGAGATAGGGTTAACCAAAGGCTCTCTCTCGCGCCCCAAAACAAACACATGACGGGAGAGGGATGAAAAGGGGGATGAAAAGGGGGATGAAAAGGGGGATGAAAAGGGGGATGAAAAGGGGGATGAAAAGGGGGATGAAAAGGGGGATGAAAAGGGGGATGAAAAGGGGGATGAAAAGGGGGATGAAAAGGGGGATGAAAAGGGGGATCAAAAGGGGGATGAAAAGGGGGATGAAAAGGGGGATCAAAAGGGGGATGAAAAGGGGGATGAAAAGGGGGATGAAAAGGGGGATCAAAAGGGGGATGAAAAGGGGGATGAAAAGGGGGATCAAAAGGGGGATCAAAAGGGGCATCAAAAGGGGGATCAAAAGGGGGATCAAAAGGGTGCACTCCCTCACCCCATGCGCCAGCACGCCTATGAGCAGCGTGTGCTCCTCCACCACTTGCTCAAGTGAGAGAGGGTGACAGGAAGAGGGTGTGCTCCACCCACCACCCACCACTCACCAGCGCCAGCAGCTCTGTGAGCTTCTCGTTGTCTCATGCGTCCGCACCTAAAAAAATCTGGCCATGCAAGCACTCACCCACCCACTCACCTATCAGCCATCTCTCGTCTTCCACCCACACCCACTATCCACCACTCACCAGCGCCAGCAGCTCTGTGAACTTCTCATTGTCCTCATGCGTCCGCACCTCCGGGAATGCAACCAGCAGGTCTAGCGCCCTGCGGTATGAGTCATAGACCTGAGAGGGGAATATTCGTAGAGGAAAGAGAGGAGAGGAGAGGAGACAGGTGATGGGGTGTCCGCACCTTGGGAATGCAACCAGCAGGTCGTAGAACTGGAGAGGGAGGCGCTTGCCATGCTGACGCAGACCAGCAGGAATCGCAGGACAATGAGGCGCTTGGCCACGCTGACGTGGCATCTACAAAGTGATGACGTGGCACCTGCTTGATGTGCGGGTTGGTGACGACGATGTAGGGCAGGAACTGCAGATCCATGAGTCGCTTCGCGAGGCGGATGGGCAGCTCGCGGTGCACAAACCTGGAGAAAGAAAAGGGAAAACACAAAAGATTTGATTAACAAAAAAAAACACAAAACACAGCGAGAAAGAAGAGAAAATCAATGAATTTTGAAAAAAAAAGCTAAGGAATGCTTTTGGATGGCGAGGGAGGGATAGGCAAAGGGACGGTACTTGCTTCACAAGGGCGGATGGGCAGCTCACAGAGCTCAAACCTGGAGAAAGAAAAGGGAAAACACAAAAGATTTGATTATTTTAATGCATTAACTTTGACCATTGAGTAAGGGGGTGGAGGGGGGGTTTGGTGCCGCAGCAGGGCAAGCCTGACGAGGTGCAGGGGAAAAGGGAGGTTTTACTTGGCCTGGCGGAGCAGGTAGGAGGAGTCTTTGATAACCTTGAATCGCAGTCGCCGTCACTGGTTGAGCCATGAATGAGGAATTGTGGGGGAGGGAGGTGGTTGCCACAAGGCAGAACGAATGAGGTGGGGGGAGCAAGGGTTACCTGGCCTGGCGGAACAGATACGAGGGGTCTTTGAGAACCTGCTCGCCGAACTGCATCATGTGCTGCATCGTCGTCGCCATGCGTAAGGGGGAAAGGGGGAGAGGGGGGAAGAGGGAAGGAGGGGTTGTTTGGAGAGGGGAGGAGTGTTACCTGGCCTGGCGGAGGAGATAGGAGGGGTCTTTGAGAACCTGCTCGCCGAACTGCATCACGTGCTGCATTGTCGTCGCCGTCAGCGCTGCCATTGGCTGAGCCTTGACAACGGGCTTGGGGATGGGAAGGGGGGGGGAGGGGGGGGGGGGTTGGTTGCCTCGAGGGGGTGTTACCTGGCCTGGCGGAGCAGGTAGGAGGGGTCTTTGAGAACCTGCTCGCCGAACTGCATCATGTGCTGCATCGTCGTCGCCGTCATCGGCAGCGCCGCGTATTTCTCCACCGTCACGTCGTAGAACGACGCTTTGTTCTGCGACCAGCCGCCTGGACCGCGAGGGTACGGCAGCGAGAAACGCCGAATTCCAGAAGCCGCTGCTGCTGCTGGCCTTGGTGCGGCTGCTGCCGGTACTCCCAAGGCTTGAGGTTGTTGGTACTGTCGAGATTGATGGTGGTATTGTCGGTACTGCTGTTGCTGATACTGACTGTTTTGATGGTACTTAAGATGCCGACCCAACCCAGAGAACTGCTGTGTTTCGATCAAGCTCTTGATCACGGAATCAGCGGCAGCCGAGAACGACCGAGTAGGCGGACTCGCGTCGACGGATCTCGCGTCAAGAACTTCCCGCATCGTCAACCCTACTGGCTCATGCGTTGGCCTCTTGGACGGTGGTGTTTCGACTCGGCGGGTTTCGCCTCTCGACTCGCGGTTCGCGGGTCCAATTTCGCTAAGTATTTCCGAAACGTGAGTGGCCATGCCAGCTGCAATTATATCACGCGACGGCGCCGATAGCGCTGGTCTCTGATCATAATCAGCGATTGTTCTAGGACCCCTCACTTTTCGTTGGTCGTCCCGTGCTGTTGTCGCGGAGATCGAGAAAGCAGGAGATGCTACGTTGGTGAGTGCGTGAGAAAGCAGCGGGTAAGCGAGGCATCTCAGAATGTCAATAACAGGCTTCGACGCGAGTGGTAGCGAGCTCCGCGGAAGAGTGTGCAATGCCATGGCACGAGGTTACATAAATCAACTATGTCTGGTCGTCACTAAAACTCTACCTATGCCAGGATCCAGCTTCTCGGTAGTCGTGGGCTCGTGAGGATGGTCACAAACGAAAATCTCTCATTGCGAGCCAAATGGCCAGTCCATTCGAAAATGGTCGTCGACAGCAATCCTGCGGTAAATCTGTCATTACCCAGTGTTCTAAGTTCTCATTGAATCCTGTGCGGGACGGTCTGCACGCAGACACCTCACGCGGAGCTTTCTGTGAACTAGAAGAGATTCGGTCCGTGTTGGACTAATTTTGCCGCCCTTGAGAATTGCTTTGCTTCACCATCGAGAATTGCTGTTGTCATGAAATTTGGTGGTTGGTGCTTTGTCCCAGGCTTAGGCTGCCCGGGCCAGGCCTGGGGACAGCATAACGAGGTTCGACCGCGATGCCATTTGTGCGGATATTTTTTGCTGTCAGTGGTTTGGCGGGAAAGCTGGTTCACCGACTCCGTGGACATTGCTCCGTTCTTGGCGATCTTGGGTTGGTTGCTTAGGGCGCGTCCCCTCCCTCGATCGATCGCGCGATCGCTGTGAAAAACCGATCGGGCACACCGATCGCAGGATTGGGGCGGGATTGGTAGGAGGTGACAACAGCGGATCGATCTCGAGCCCAGGGTGACAGGATCGAGAAAACTGGGGGCAAAAAACCATCGACCCTACTAAAGATGAGATCGGTGTTGGCACGAGGGCACATCGATCGTCATCAGCAGAGGTGACAAGATCGTTAGGCACCAGTTATGTAGTTTCGCAAGCTCTCTCGTAATCCGGTTACCTTGTCAATTGCGACACTGTAGCTGTCCCTCGATCGATCGAGGGCAGGATCGATCGAGGGAGGGGACGCGCCCTTAGCTTGCGGTAGAATTACGTGTCGCAGTCTGGGGTAAAAGTTCCGAGCTTTTGCCTTCCCACGTCAATGGTAGGAAGCTGCCTGTCCTGGGATGTTGCTGACGTGTTCCGCGGCTGCAACGCAATTGTTTTGTAGACATAAAGATTAGAATGGTTGCAGGTGTGCCAAACACTATTTATTTAAGTGGAGTAATCAATATCGATGAAATTGACAGCTCTTTGCCAGCTTGCCTAGTTCGGAAGAAAATGGTGGGTGCAGGTTAGGGATCATCTCGCCCAATCACAAGCCGTTCGTAAGACAGCCGAGCGTGTAAATGAAGCTCGGATTCATGTTTGGCAACCGTTTTGACGTGTACAACCAAACCACTTCAAAGGTTTGGAGACAAAGATTGTCGTTAGTCTGCCAACATGAGGGCTCAGTTGACAAAGTACTGTACACCGCCCCCAACACCCCACACTTCCCGCAACCTAGCATCCGAGAAGAACCAGATGGTTCGAAGGGCAGCCGGGCTCTCTGCGGAGCAGTAGGTCTCCCCCTGTTGAGGTAGACACGACCAGTATCGCTCAACGGAATGAGGGACCAGCATCGCTCAGCCTTGCCCCCTTGCGCTCCGCCAGGCGCGCACACCAGCCCTATACTGTACCGTACGGCACTGGCGCTTGGAGAGTGTCCCGCGCGCTTCCCCTGACCAACCCCGCTGGCCCGACAACAGCAGTGGCCAGCCACCCGCTCACCTCGCCTCACCTCACCTCACCTCACCTCGTCAACTCTTGCAGTCGAGGGTCTGCTGATGGCTGGTTGGTGAGGTCGCGCCTCTAAGTTGTTTCTGAGTTTGGCTTCAAAGCGGTTGGGTAAAGTTACAGAAAGGCTTATTTGAGTGATAAAACGATTGGGTACGATTAAGGTGAAAGTAACTTTTGGACACCCCTCAATGCCGAGGGTGAGGATTCAGGAAGGATTTGGATGTTCGCCCATATCCGCTAACTTGGATGTTCCAGTAGGTGCTTTGGTTTCGCGGCTAGAGAGGAAGTAGCAGACTCGTTAGCTCAAGTTTTGGTAGTTTTGAAGTCTCGTTGGTGGACGCGTTTAGCGTGGTTAATCGTTAGGTTAGACCGCATTCCATGCATTTCAGTGACCTTCATTTAGGCCGATACCATCACAGTTATCCACATAAAGTTTCATTTTCCGCTAATCTTGGTCGCATAATATAGTAGGCTCGAGCTTTCTGTTGCATTACATTCCCCCGTGTTAGCTACATATGACATTGATAGTTGGTACCCGACATTTTCCTCAATGCGGGATTCCTGGCCGACATAGTTTCCTCGCCGTCGCGCCGAATGTCGCCCTTTCGAAGTCCTGCATGAGACGGCAATAGCCAGGTAAGCTCTTCGCGCTTTGATTCCTTTTCTTCAGAAGTACATCAGACCAGCTAAACTAACTAAACTCGACCGTGGCGGAATCAATGTCCTGCTGATAAACTCCGCATCCCATGTCCACCGTTGATGGTCTCAATTAACACTGAAGCTTATTAATCTATACGTGGGTTAACGTCTGAAAGAGTCTTGTATATTGTATACGAATCGCGGCATTGAAAATAATAAATATATATATATATTTATATTTATATTTATATATATATATATATTTGTTTGTGAACCTGCACTTCATATAGCGTGTCAATTCATCTCCAAAATGTGTGAAAGCCATTTTTTTCACAAGACAAATTCGAGATTGAGGTACATTACAAGTCATCACCATTTGACAGAACGAATCTTTGCCTTTCTGTTCTAGTGACGGCTTCTTTCATTGCTGTCTTTTGACAAATTCCCGGACCCCCTTTATCACCCTGATTTCCCTTATCTTTTCTACCTGCAGACGTCCACTTTCGCCTTAATCTACGCCGTCTTCCTTCTTACGACTGAACCCACGCGAGCTCCCTATTTATGCCAATGGGGAGCTCAATAGCTGGGTGGAACCTATCCTCTACACGTTCGACGTCCGCGTTACAATTATCATCGACACAAGAACAGAATAGAACGCATCACTTTCATCGAAAGCCAGCTACAGCAATGGCGTCAGCGCATGTGATGCTGGTGGTTCTGTGGGTCGTGACGTGCCTAGCGACAGTCGCTTTCATCCCTGCAGCACTCGCTGCAAGCCCTGACAGTGAGTCCTGTTTTCCATGTATACGTACGTAGGGACGTGACAGCGTTTGTTGAAGCGCCCGAAAAAAAACCTTTCCTGCTGTACTCGCTATAAGCAACGGCATCAGTTACTGCTTTCGTGCAGCGGAAGAGCTGTTGAACCTGAAGGCGGCGTTCATGGTGTCAAATCCCACGGCACTGCAGACAACATTGACCCGTGCAGTGTCCCAACCCCTACACCCCCTCTCCCTGTCCATTTCCCCCCAAATGGTTCTTCCCGCCTCACTCCCCTCCCCGATACCCCCTCCTCCCCCCTCTCTCTCGTGCAGCGGAGGAGCTGTTGAACCTCAAGGCGGCGTTCATGGTGTCAAATCCCGAGGCGTTGCAGTCCTTCCCAGATGACATCGACCCGTGCAGTGCGGAGTGGCAGGAGAGGATTAAATGCAACGAGCATGGCCGGATTATAGACCTGTGAGCACGCTGGGTTGAGGGAAGGGGGGGGGGGGGGGGGGGGGGTGAAGGGAGAAGGTGAGCGATTAAGTGCAGCCATTCTAAGACGATTGCGGAGTCGTAGGAGGGAACTAAGCGCAACGGGCATGGCCGAATTATAGAGCTGTGAGCACGGAGCACGTTGGGTTGAGGTCCTCAACTTGAGGGGGATCCTCCTCCTCAATTCTTCTGTCACTCCTGCCCTGTGCTCCCCAAGGCCCCCGTATGAGGCGCCTCAAAAACATGGCGAGGTGCTTTGGAAATTATGCAAGTGCAGATAGGCTTTGCGGTTGTCCTCCTGCTCACTTGTCCCATTATTCCCATGCCGCCCCAATGCCCCCCAACGCTCCCCAACGCCCCCTAATCCTTCTGCCTCGTCTCCCAGCTACCCACCCTCTTCTGCAAGCAACCCCCCTTCTCTCCCCCTGAACATTTCCTCCCTCTTTAACCACCCTCCTCCCTCCCCCCTTCTCTCGCACGTTTCCCCCTGCTTCCATCCAGCTAATGAGCTGCTGAATTGGGCCAATCCGAGGGGGACAGCTGGTGCAATTGAATTCCCATCCTTCCGTCCAGCGTGCTCCCTAATGCAACGGCCCCAAAATCGTTCCCCATTGCCCTGATTCTCTCCTATGTTACGATCTCTTCTGCTCCCACCTGTCTTCAATGCGCTCCCCTTTCCGCTGCCCATTTCCCACCTCCAGTAATCTCGCCAACGAGCTACTCAAAGGGCCAATCCCAGGGCGACAGCTGGCGCAGCTGGATGCTCTAGAGCGCCTGTGAGAACTGGGTTTGAAGCTTTGGGTTCTGAGGGAACAGGCAAGGTTGAGATTAGGGTTTGGGGTTGAGATGCTGGAGATCGAGACTTGGCACGTTGAGCTTCATTTAGTCAGGGCCTTGTGGCACGTTCGTTGGGCTTACGCTGGGGGTACTGTACATTTGTGTGGGCGTTGAGGCTTTGGCTGGAGGCTGCTTAAAGCCCTGAGACTTGACTTCGATGCACTGCCTGGTGGGGCTGCGAGTTAGGGTTTGGGGCCGGGGTTTTGGGTTTTAGGGGGACAGGCAGGTTGTCTTTAGTATCATGGGGGGTGCCTGTCTTGTGTTGCTTCGCCTTCAAACATGCTTGGAAACAAAACATGCTTTGGAGATTGCAGTGCAGGAAATGCAGGGTGCGTTGGGAAATCTCAAATTAGGGTTTGGTATACCCGAAAACCTGTCCCTCCCGACCCTCTCCTTGTCCCACTGCAGCAATCTGGGGTACAACTCTCTGACCGGCCCAATTCCCAAGGAACTCGGTGCTCTCAACGGCCTCACTTTCCTGTTAGTCCCATCCCATCCACTCATGAAAGTGCCTTCTTTAAAGCCCCCCAGCTCCCTTCCCTACCTTGCTAGCAACTCTCATTAAGGCGCCCCTTTCCAGGCTATAGCTTTGCCCTCTTAGTAGGTGCAATGCAAGTTGAACGTTTGTTGCACACTATTGTCACGCTTCTTATCAGTCACAGCTGTTGTCACCAAGGTAAGCCGAGACTGTGCATACACGTACACACATACATGTGATTGGGCTTGCATCTGTTCGTGTGCATCCCCATGTGTGTGTGTATGTGTGTGAAAGTGTGTCTCTGTCTGTGTGCATGTGCGACCCTGTGTGTGTACATGTCTGATCTGCATGTGTGCATCTTGATGCGTCTCTTTCTGGTGATCAGGTCATTTGAGGCGAATCAGCTGGAGGGGCCTATCCCGGACTGGATGGCGCCACTGCTTCCAAATCTCGTTGAAATGTAAGTGCTTCTGCTGCCAGTGCGTGGTGTCTGTGCGTGGGTGTCTGTGCGTGGGTGTCTGTGTGGGTGCTGCTGCCTTCGTGTGTGGACTAGTTTTGGGGCATCTCAAAAGCCTATCCCGGGCTGGATGGCTCTGCTGCTCTCCAGACTCGTTGAAATGTGGGTGCTGCTGCTGCCTCTGTGTGTGCTGCTGCCTCTGTGTGTGCTGCTGCCTCTGTGTGTGCTGCTGCCTCTCTGTATGTGCTGCTCAACATTCTACTCGTCTCCCGCCCTCCCCTTCTCCCTCCAGTCCCTTCGCCAACAACCAGTTCAACGACTCTCTGCCTAGAAGCATCGGCACTCTCAAGAGTCAACTCAAAACTAGTACAGTTGACTCAAAGTTCTGCTCGTCTCTCCCTCCTTCCCCCTCCCCCCCCACCCCTCCAGTCGCTTTGCCAACAACCAGTTCAACGACTCTCTGCCTAAAAGCATCGGCACTCTCAAGAACCTAACCACACTGTAAGGCTCCCCTACTTTCAGCTCTCAGTAGCCACGTCACCCTGTTCCCTCTCGTACCCATATAATCTCTCCTCCCCACCCCTGCCATCCAGGGACATGGGCAGCAACAAGTTATCGGGCTGGCTACCACCGCAACCAGGCCCCTTCTTCCCAACTCAAACCCATTTCCCGCTCCTCTCCCCTTTTTTCTCCTTTCCCCCTCCAGGGACATGGGCAGCAACAAGTTATCCGGCTGGCTACCACCGCAGCTAGCCTACTGCAGTAACCTCAAACTCATGTACGCTTATTCACTAATTAAGAACCTTCACTCATTCCTTTTCTTCTCTTTCCGTTGTTCAGAGTAAACTTGAATCCCCGACTCTAACCTTCCTTCCACGCTCCTATCTCCCTTACCTTACCTCCTCTTTTTCCCTCCCAACCACGTCACCCTTCTCTCCCTCTACTTTCACTCGCCCTCCTTGCTCCTTGCAGCTCCTTTCCAGCCAATCAGCTGTCAAGTCCCATTCCTGAATGGGTGGGGTGGGGAACCTCAAGCAGCTTAAAGCGATACGTGAGGACTCAGATTGCACCTCCTCCTTCTCTCCCGTCCTTACACTCCCCCTCTTTCCTCCGTGCAGCTCTTTTCCAGCCAATCAGCTGTCAGGTCCCATTCCCGAGTGGTTGGGCAACCTCAAGCAGCTTGAAGTCCTGTAAGTGCTGTTACTTAGCACAGTTAAATGCTGGTACGTAGCACTTGAAATTGTGGTACTTCGCAAAGGGCATTCTATTAATCTGTGCATGTGCTGCAGCGCCTGTACTTGCTCTCTTCCTGCCGTCCTACTATCTGCTGTTCCATGAAATGCCACGCTTGTCCCACTGTGCCTCTGTGTCCTGTCACGGAAAATAATGTAGGAGCAGTATATTCCGTACATTGCTAATGAGGTGTAGCGAGGTGTAGAATGTGTTATGCAATTTGGGCTGTGGAGTTGGGACGTTGGGGACAGCGCGAAGCTGGCAACACTGGAAGTTGCGGATCATAGCTGAGAAGAATACAAGGACCTCGGGAAACAGGAAATCGGCAAGGGCCAATCCAGCACCCAGGCGACTCGATCACTACTCAGTTCACAGAATACATCACGACAGTAGGAGCATGCTTAAAGCTCAAGGCCCAAATTGCGGGCCGCGCTGGGCAAGATTACTAATCTTGCTGAGCGGCTGTTTGGGTGCTGTGAGCTGGCGAATTTTGGGTTACACTAGGTACGAATGAATCTGATTGGTCGAGACCAAAGTCACCGCGCAAACTTCATGTTTCAGTATTTCTCAATTTGGGACTATGGGACCCAAACAGAATGTTTGGCCCAGAGTTTGCTGACTCAGCAAGTTTTGCGAGAGCTTGACGAAAAAAGCGAACCCCACTTTCTGTTCACCTCCCAAACCACCAGCCCAAACCCTTGCGCAAGATTACTAATCATGCGCAATTTGGGCCTTGAGCTTTAAGTAGCCTAGCCTAGCATCAGTACTCTTGTTCTCTCGTTTGTTTGTCTCATATAGTGGTCTAGTGTTACCGTTCTAAAGCTACCTAAGCTAGGTGACTGCGCCACTGTGGGCAACCAGCGTGTGGGAGCCGGATCTCGGGTATGGGCTGAGGCAGCGAAGGGAAAATATCACAGTAACAGGGCAGAGAGAAGATGGGAGGGAGGATGAGTGCTGAGAAGAGAGGGCAGGCCATGGGAGGCAACAGAAGAGGGATTTCCGACAGTCCCTGTGTCTCTCCCCACCTGTCCTCCTCCTGTGCCCCTACACCCAAAACCCTTACTGCTAAACCCCTGTGCAGGGAAATGTACACCAACGTTTTCTCAGGGCCCTTGTAGCAGGCCCCACACCCCCGCAGCTGACTCGTTGAAATCCTACTTCTCTCCCACAACGCCACATCATCATCATCATCCCATGAATGCCCCCGTGCCCTTTCCCCTCCCTGTGCCCCCATGCAGGGAAATGTACACCAACGCGCTCTCAGGCCCCATCCCTACCCAGTTGGCTCTTGCAGAATCCCTTCACTCCATGTAAGCTCTATGTCTCTCACTTCCTTGTCCATCCAGTACACTCTGTCTGCACTGCACTGCACTGCACTGCACTGCACTGCACTGCACTGCACTGCACTGCACTGCACCCACGCCTCTATTGTACTTTATTTGAGACCTCTCCAAAGTCCCCACGCAGCAGGCCCTACAGAGTCGCTTCACTCCTTGTGCGCTTCACCCAGATTCTCTCTCCATACTCGCATCTCTGGTATGCTACAAGGGCCTGCTCCCTCCCCCTCCCACTCCTCCTCCTCCTCGCCTTGTATCAATCCCCCTAATTTTCCTCGCCGCTGTCCACACTTTTTCTCTTGGTATCCCCAGCCGCCTTTGCGAGGTGACTTTTGAGTCGACTCAAAAGTCTCCTCGCCTTGTATAAATCCCCCTAATTTCCCTCGCCGCTGTCCACACTTTTTCTCTTGATATCCCCATCCGCCTTTGTTCTCTCTCACCCGTCTGCCTCCCACCCCTCCGCCACCTCCCTTCCACCTTCCCCCTTGGCCCCTATTTTCTCCCTCTCCCTCAGTGCCATGGACGATAATCAGCTCACAGGGCTGCTCCCTCCCGAACCACCTTTGAGGCACCTGAAAATAACCTGCAGAATGGATTCCTGAACCCCCCCCCTCTTTCCCTCCCCCCCATCCTTTCCCCCTCCCCCGTCAGTGCCATGGACGACAATCAGCTCTCAGGGCTGCTCCCTCCCGAGCTAGGCGACCTACCCAATCTATCCGCCATGTAAGAATCCGTTCAGCGCTGTGTTGAATGAATTGAATGCTCCCTACACACATGCGAATCCATCTCCGCTCTGTGTGTGTCTGATTCTCCTTGTGTTTGTCTTTCCCAGTCGTGGTTTCTCACATCCCATCCCTGTTTGTTTTCCTCTCCTGCAGACCTATGACCATGTCATTTTTACCCTCTGTTCCTCCCCCTCTCTTCTCCCTCTTCCCCCATCCAACATGCCCTCTTCCCTATGCCCTCTCCCCCTAGCAGCATGCCCTCTTCCCTATGCCCTCTCCCCCTAGCAGCTATGTGGCGAGCAACAAGCTGGAGGGATCGGAGGGACCCATACCAGACTCATGCAGCAAGCTCAAAACCCTTCCTCATGTCCTCCCTTCCCCCCATCCCTCATGCCTCCCATCCATGGCAGCTATGTGGCGAACAACAAGCTAGAGGGCCCCATACCGGATGCCTACAGCAAGCTCGAATCGCTCATGTACCTGTATGTGCTGCTCTGCTTTCTCCCTATTGCTGTTCTGCACTGAGATTTTAGCATCCACTCACTCACATTCCCGTGTGAGCCGATGTGCTGTGCACTAGAGGGCCCCATACCAGACTGATACTAGACATGGGCATTTGGCCCCGACCCGACCCGCCTTTTTGGCTGGGTCGGGTCAGGTATGGTGAGAAGGTCGACCCACCCGGGTCGGGTCGGGCCTACCCGGACGGGTTGGGTCGATTCATGACCCGTCAGTGTAATTTTTTCACTGTTAGCAGTGACCCGTCGGGTCGGGTTGACCCGACCCGTCCAGGTCGCGTTCCGTGTTTAGGGTCAGGTATACCCAATTCGTCCTGTGCAATATTCAGGGTACTCTAGGGAACATCAGTTTAAATGTTGTTTTTTGTAGCTCGACTTCCACTTCCAGGCTCTAAATTTAGTTGAACGCTTACCTACCTACCTTCTCTTTAACTCTCATTCATTCACTTTAGGGTTAATACTCTACCTTCTTCTCATACGTAGATCTAAAAATCCACCACAGTTTGTAAGGCATACATACTGCACCCGCCACGGGTAATGACGCTGCATCTGTGAGCGCGATAGTGTAGGAAACGTCAGCGACATGTACCAAATCACGCCACGGGCTTTCGCTCGTGCCACTGCTCACCAAATCACGCGCATAGCCGCTAACGTGCGCAGCCCATTTAGCATAGGTGCGCGCGCCTCTTCGCAACGTCGCGCGTCCAGGGGCGCAACAGCGCGAGCGCGAACCCGCAGCATCGCGATCGCCACCAGACAGAGTTGCGGTCGCAACCAACTGCAGCGCGAACGCCAGCATCAGCAGTGGAGATCGCCATAAACCCTAAATATATCATACCCTGCCCTTACCCGACCCGACCCGACCCACCCTATAACCGACCCAGGGACGGGTCACAGATACCCGTGTACCTCAGACGGGTCGGGTCACATAATTAGGGCCAAACTTGACCCGCCGACCCGACCCGACCCGACCCGTGACAGTCACGGGTCACCCCAAACGGGAAGGGACGGGTCGGGTCAGGTCAAATGCCCATGTCTAACTCATACAGCAAAGCTTGAATCTCTCATGTACCTGTCCATGCTGCTCTCTCCCTTCCTCTTGCTGCTGTGCACTTAGCAAGGGCACCCTCGGTGCATTCTGCCATGCGTTTGAATGAATCACCCCCTCACATACCTGCGAGTGCTTCAAGGCTGTTACAGCCATTCCGCCTATGTTTACCAGCCCACCACGTACAGCAACCTCCATCACTCATGTACGCGTGCACTTACATGAGTGATCGACCGTGTACTACCACGTACAGCCGAGGACTTAAATCTCCCTCTCCCTCTCTCCCTCTCTCGTCCTCCTCCCCTCCTCCCTTGTGCCTGCAGGGACGTGAGCTACAAGGAGGCTATCATTTCCCCACCTTATCCCATGCGTCCTTCCTCCTTCCCCCTCGCAACCAGTCGCTTCCCTTCTCTCGCCCGCCTTCCCTCCTCCCTTGTGCTTGCAGGGATATGATCTACAATGAGGTTATCATCTCCCCCCCCCACCTCCACCCTCCTTCCCCCTCTTAACCAAACCCTCTCCCTCCTCCCTCCGTCTCTCGTCCTCCTCCCCTCCCCCATTGTGCCTGCAGGGACGTGAGCCACAACGAGGGTATCATCTCTCTTCCTTATACCCCGCCTCCGCCTTCCCCTCTCACCCAACTCATCTCCCCCTCTTATCCGCCTTCCCTCCCTCCCCCCTCCTTTGTGCCTGCAGGGATGTGAGCTACAACGAGGGTATCATCTCTCTTCCTTATACCCCGCCTCCGCCTTCTCCTCTCACCCAACTCATCTCCCCCTCTTATCCGCCTTCCCTCCCTCTCCCCTCCATTGTGCCTGCAGGGATGTGAGCTACAACGAGGGTATAAACGGCACCATCCCAGAGTTTCTAGGGAAAATGTCACGCATCCAGTCAATGTGAGTCAATGCAGGGCAGTCAATGTGAGTCAGTGGAAGTCAACATGAGTCAATGCAGTCAATGCGAGTCAAATGTTTGTTAATGCAGTCAATGTGAGTCTCCTCTCATCCCTCCCCAACTCCCTCCCTCCTCTCCTCTCACCCACAGAGCTTCAAGTACTGCAATCTCTCCAGCCCCATTCCCGCCAACGCCAACCTGGGCAAGGCAATCTGAGCAACATAGTCGAGATCTTCCTCGACAACAACCAGCTCACAGGGGACATCGCTTCCTCTCTCCCTCCCTTCCTCCCTCCCTAACCCTGTCATCCCCCCCCAACCACTACCCACAGAGCCTTTGAGTACTGTGACTTAAAGCCAGGGTCTCAAGTAAGCTAAGGAGCTGTCAACTGCTTTGCAGTTGAAGCTAGGTTACCTAGTTATTGCAGACGAAGTTCTTTCTGGTTGGGTTGGAAAATCAGCTTGCGACACACCCCGTCAGTGCCCCAGAAGCGATTGCACAACACTTTTGGGTACTTGAGACTTTCGATGAGTTGGGGGCATTTTAGGTTTGGTTCCGAACCAAGTTAACAAGCCTAGAAGGTTCGGATACACCCAACGATTTGCGTTCGCTTCGCACCCCTCGCTTCTCCCCACTTCAAACCTTTCACCTCGCCAACCAATCACAGCCCAACTTTCAACAGCAACTGCAAAACACTCGTAGTACTTGAGACCCTGGCTTTAACCGGCCTCATCCCGGCCAACCTGGGCGAGCTGCAGAACATAGTCGAGATCTTTCTGGACAACAACCAGCTCACGGGGGACATCCCTTCCCTTCTCTTCCCATCCCTTCCCCTCCTCCCTCCCTCTCTTGCTCCCCTCTCTCACCTCCCCTCGTTCCCTCCCCTCCGTCCCTCCATCTCTTCCTCCGTCTCCCCTCCCTCCCCTCCCTCCCACCCCACCCTCCCTCCCCACTACCCACAGAGCCTTTGAGTACTGTGACTTAACCGGCCCAATACCAGCCAACCTGGGCGAGCTGCAGAACATAGTCGAGATTTTTCTGGACAACAACCAGCTCACGGGGGACATCCCGCCGTCCCTGGGGCAGCTCGTGACGCTCAACAAGCTCTTCCTCAACCACAACATGCTCTCGGGCGCCATTCCTGTGGAGCTGTGCCAGCTGACCAATATTTATGATCTGAACCTGGCACGGAATCAGCTCCAGGGGAGCATCCCAGCTTGTTTGACAGAGCTGCCGCACCTAGCCACACTGTGAGTGGAATGGAAGCACTCCCGCTATGAGTGAAGATCCTTGTTGCCATGCAGTCCCTGGGGCAGCTCGTGACGCTCAACAGCTCTTCCTCAACCACAACATGCTCTCGGGCTCCATTCCTACAGAGCTTTGTCAACTTACCTGATCTGAATCTGGCCCGGAACCAGCTCCAGGGGACTATTCCCCCGTGTCTCACACAGCTTCCCCACCTAGCCACACTGTGAGTGCATCCCTCCCTGGTACCATGCGTCCCCAACCCCACGGAGCTCTGCCAGCTCTCGGGGGACATCCCTCCCTCTCTGGGCTGGGCCAGCTGGTAACCCTCAGCAACCCTCCCTGGTAACCCTCAGCAACCCTCCCTGGTAACCCTCAGCAACCCTCCCTGGTAACCCTCAGCAACCCTCCCTGGTAACCCTCAGCAACCCTCCCTGGTAACCCTCAGCAACCCTCCCTGGTAACCCTCAGCAACCTTCCCTGGTAACCCTCAGCAACCTTCCCTGGTAACCCTCAGCAACCCTCCCTGGTAACCCTCAGCAACCCTCCCTGGTAACCCTCAGCAACCCTGATAAAACCCCCTGCATCTGCCCCCCCTTCTCCCCCTTTCTCTGCCTTTGTCCCCTTCCCTACCTTTGTTCCCCTTTCTTTCCCCCCGATCACAGAACCTTGTCTATGAACCTGCTTACCAGCCCCATACCGGATGTCTCCACCACCAACGCTGTGAAATTTGAGTACAACGGCAACTGCCTTGACAACGTGCCTCTCTCCCTCCCTGCCCTTTCCCTCACCACAGGACCCTCTCCATGAACCTGCTTACCGGCCCAGTCCCAGACATCAGCAGCACCAACGCTGTGAAATTTGAGTACAACGGCAACTGCCTTGACAACGTGCCGGACCAACAGGACGTCTGCGCTGCTCCCACCACCACTCCTCCCTCCACAGACGGGACCCCCCCGCCCACGGACGGAACTTCTCCTCCCACGGACGGAACCCCCACTGATGGGACCACTGCGAATCCCCCCACTGCTGACGGCACTACTACTGACGGAAGCAGCACCGACGGCAGTGTTACAGATACCACCACTGATGCTGCTTCCCAGCAGTCGCCTCCTCCAGCTGGCGCTGCTGCTGTGTCAGTCTTTGCTCCTCCCCCACCGCCCCCTGCTAGCCAAGGTGCAGTGCGATCAACTCCTCTCCTCCCATTCATAGCAGCAGGAACAGTGGTAGCAGAATTGACTGTAGTAGCAAGCAGCGATGCTGCTTCCGGGGTATCTCCTCCTCCTGCTAAAACTTCTTCCTTGGTCTCTCCCTCCTGCTCCTCCCTCGCCTCCTCCTGGTAGCCAGGGTGCATTGAGCCAAGCAGTCTGCATCTCACCCTAACTCCTCCCATCTCCCCCCTCCTCCTGCTTCTCCCATACTGCCACACCCTCTCCCCCTCCCTCCACGTATTCGCTCCCAGGCTCTACCCCAGCAGCAGCGTATGTGCTGCTGGGATTTTTTGTCATCTTCTTCAGCGTCCTCCTTATAGTGGCCTTCATTTGCAACGTAAGGAGCTCTGGAAGCTCCTCCTCCAATCGCCCAGACCAATGTACGTCCCCCTTTCTCCCTCTCCCCCATCTCCCCCACATCCCCTGCCCTTCTTCCCTCCTTCCTCTCTCCCCCTTCTCTTCTCCCTCCTCCTCTCCCTCCTCTCCCTCTTCTTCCCCCTCTCTCTCTCTCTCTCTCCCTCTCTCTCCCTCATCACTCCAGGATCAACGCCAGTGCCCGGCATAATCACAATTGCAGTCTTCACGACTGCCCTAATCGCCCTCATCGCTGCTGCCTTCTACCTCAGCCACCGCCAAGGGAACTCTGACGGCGGTAACCGCGCCGACCAGTGTATGTAGACTGGGCCTTGCTATCCCCCGCATCGCATGGCTCTCTAAACTCTGAAAGTCTCACTGACTCGAGAGACCACTCACTGCTCTGATCGCTCTCATCGCTGTGGCCTACTACCTCAGCTACCGCCAGACGCACCCTGACGGTGGTAACCGCGCCGACCAGTGTATGTGGCATGGGCCTTGTTTATTGGGACTTGAGACAGAGTGTGATCTGAGAAGCCACTTGTCTCTCCACCCTCACTGCTCTGATCGCTCTCATCGCTGCTGCCTTCTACCACAGCTACCGCCAGACACACCCTGACGGTGGTAACCGCGCCGACCAGTGTAGGTGGGTGGATCGGGCCTTGTATTCCCCCGCGTGATTCTCTAAACTCTGAAAGTCTGACTGACTCGAGAGACCCCTCACTGCTCTCATTGCCCTCGTCGCTGCTGCCCATTACCTCAACTCAACTACTGCCAAGGGAACTCTGACGGCTCTAACCGCGCCGACCAGTGTAGGTGGAGTGGACTGTACCTTGTTTCCCTGCTTGTTGAAACGTATAAATCTGATATAAGGGCCTCGTTTCTCTCGCTGCTCTCCTTGCTCCCACTGCTGCTGCCTACTAGGAACACCCCAGGAACACTCTTTCACGGTTTCTCACAATGCAGTGCCAGTGACAGAGTACAGCCTGTCAAAGATCAACAAGGCAACGCGCAACTTCACCACCATCTACGGCCGGGGCTGCTTCCCAGCCGCCCTTGGCAGTTCAGCTCACACACCTGGATTGTCCCTTTGCCTCGCCTTTCCTCCCCCTTTCCACCCAAACCATGCAGTGCCAGTGACAGAGTACAGCTTATCCAAGATCAAGAAGGCAACGCGAAACTTCACCACCATCTACGGCCGGGGCAGCTTTGGCATGGTGTATCTTGCAGAGGACTTTTTCCGGGATCAGTCTGACCCACGTGCCATCATCAAACGAGCCCACGACCCGCAGAGTGAGTCTCGTCTTGCCTGCATGGTGTATGGTTTATAAAGGGGCACACATAGCTCTTATTGTCATCCAACACCGGGGCAGCTTTGGCATGGTGTATCTGGCAGAGGACTTTTTCCGCGACCAGTCTGAACCGCGCCATCATCAAGCGAGCACACGACCCACAGAGTGAGTGCGGTGTGGCGCACCTCACTCTGTGGGTCGTATGCATGCATGCATTGCATTGCATTGCTATGCCACCTGCCTACATGAGACACGCAGCCAGCCAGCCAGCCAGCCAAGGGGTTGGCAGCTTTGGCATGGTGTACCTTGCAGAGGACTTTTTCCGCGACCAATCTGACCCACGTGCCATCATCAAGCGAGCCCATGACCGGCAGAGTGAGCCCATCACATGCATCACATGCATGCATGTGATGTTAAGTGGAGGTGCTGGCGAGAGCATACCCCCGCTACCTGGTGAACCTACTGGGGTACCGCACTGAACCCATCTGACCTTCCTGCCCTGCATACCCTCCTTTTTCTTCCGGAAACTCCTTTGCTTTCCTCTGCAGAGCTGGGCGAGTTCCTGTTCAAGTGCAAGGTGGAGGTGCTGGCAAGGGCACGGCACCGCTACCTGGTGAACCTGCTGGGGCACCGCACTGAACCCATGTGGCCTCCTTTCCACCTTTCACTACTTCCCACATCTCTCCCTGCAATGCAGAGTTGGGTGAATTCCTATTCAAGTGCAAGGTGGAGGTGTTGGCGAGGGCACGGCACCGCTACCTGGTGAACCTGCTGGGGCACCGCACTGAACCCATGTGGCCTCCTTTCCACCTTTCACTACTTCCCACATCTCTCCCTGCAATGCAGAGCTGGGTGAATTCCTATTCAAGTGCAAGGTGGAGGTGTTGGCGAGGGCACGGCACCGCTACCTGGTGAACCTGCTGGGGTACTGCGTGGGCAAGGGAGAGCGCATCCTCGTTTATGAGTACCTCTCTAACGGCACACTCTTCGACCGCCTGCACAGTGAGTAACTCTGTGTTCAAGAATGATTGTTTTTTTTCCCTGTATTTTTAGGGCTTTGTATTTTTGTAGATGGACTTTTCACACCAGACGTATTCCGTTCCCTCCCCCATACTTCCTCCCACTCCCAACCCTCCAGGGCCGGAGCTGGAATCTCTTCCCTGGGAAACGCGTGTGAGCACAGCAGTGGTGTGTGCCTTGGAGTGTCCTCAGTGCACCGTTCTCAACTCCTCTCTCTCCCCATTCAAACCTCCACCCACCAGGGCCGGAGCTGGAACCGCTTCCCTGGGAGACGCGAGTGAGCATCGCAGTGAACATAGCGTGTGCCTTGGAGTATCTGCACCACGGCGTGTCTCCCCCACTGGTGCACCGCGCTGTGACCTCCTCCAACATCCTGCTCGCCCACGACATGAGCGCCAAGGTACGTGAACTCTGGTACAATGCAAAGTGCATGGGCTACCGTGTCTTGGCGTCACTCTAGTGCCTTGGAGTATCTGCACCATGGTGTGTCGCCTCCTCTCGTGCACCGCGCTGTGACCTCCTCCAACATCCTCCACGCCCACGACATGAGCGCCAAGGTAGGAAAATGTTTCTGATGTTGCTCTGAACGCCAGGGAGAGCTAGGAGAGCTAGGAGTGAGGGTTTGCAAGT
The DNA here is from genome assembly GCA_947470075.1 of Closterium sp. Yama58-4. NCBI lineage: Eukaryota > Viridiplantae > Streptophyta > Zygnematophyceae > Desmidiales > Closteriaceae > Closterium > Closterium sp. Yama58-4. The sequence goes on along the minus strand of CANIUD010000514.1, from coordinate 20,680 downwards.
CGCGGAGGGCAGAGAGCCGGGGATTTTTTCTTTAATCACACCTTCCTCCCCACGCGCTCTCCCTTTCTTTGTCCCTCTCTCCAGCTCTCCGATTTTGGAATAGCAAGAGGCAGCGGCGGCGCCACCTCTTCCTTTGAGGAGAATCCAAGGCGGCAGCGCAAGTCACGGGCGGGGAGGGCGGAGCGGGGAGAGGCGAGTGAGACGAGCATGCAGATGGAGAAGGTGGACGTGTATGGCTTCGGAGTGGTGCTGCTGGAGCTGATCACGGGGCAGAAGGCCATGAAGGAGGTCCACATCACCAGTGTGGTGAGTCACATGGCCTGCCCTCATGGTTCCATCGGGAGGTCGCCCTGATGATGCCCCAACTCGCTTCCATTCCTCTCACCATGCCTACCTCTCTGCGTTCTGCCCACTGTCTGCCTCCCCCTTCAGGCCACCCCCTTCCTGGCGCCCAAATGTTGCCTCTCATGGTGAATCCCTAGTAGTAAGTCCCAACTCGCTTCTTTTCCTCTCACCTTGCTTCCTCCCCACGGCCTCCCTCCTGCCTCAGGCCGCCCCTTTCCTGGAGGACGCGCAGATGATGCCTCTCATGGTGGACCCACAACTGGGCGGCTACTTCAACCAATCAGAGCTCATCGAGCTCGGCACCATCGCGCGCGACTGCGTGCAAGAAGACGCGTCCAGCCGCCCGACGATGCGCGAGGTGCTCCAAACCATGGAGGACCGACTCCGTCTCGACGCACACCTCTTTGACAATCTAAACGAGGATGATGCGTTGCTGGTAGACGGGTACTCTGCTGCTGTTCCCGCCGCTGTGACTGCCAGTGGGAGGCGGTCGGGGGTTGGGTTTGGGAGCCTGAGGCTGAGTGTGGGGGGAGGAGCGACGAGTTCCGGGAGGCGCGGGGAGAGTGGGCGGTGGGGGGCGTCAGTGGAGAGTTTTGCGCAGTCGATTAAGTATGTGCTGATGAGTCCGGGGCGGGCGGGGAGTGGGAGGGGCGGCGCGGGTGGATTGCCGGTTGATGACCCCCATGACCTGGAGATGTCTTCTTTGCTGGTCATGAATGCTGCTGATGCACGGCGATAGTGGCGAGGGGTATAGAAGGGAGGAAAGTAAGGAGGAGGGAGGAGGAAGGAGGCGGGGGGCCGCAGGAGTGAGGGCATCAGTGGGTTGCCGGTTGATGATCCCCACGACCCCCACGACCTCGAGATGTCTTCTCTTCTTGTGATGAATGCTGGCAATGCACGGCGATAAGAGGGATTCCAGGCGGGCAAAGGAGAGGGGAACAGGAAGGGATGTGGAGGCGCAAGGGATGGGGCGGGTGGGTTGCCGGGGGGTGATGCGCATGACCTGGAGATGCCGTTTCTTCTTGTGATGGTGGCAAGATGAATATCGGGGGAGGTAAAGACGCCAGTGCGAGGGAGCAGAAGGGCAGGAGGAAGGAAGGAGCAGGAGTATGGGCTGGCAGGAGTATGGGCAGGCAGGAGTATGGGCAGGCAGGATTGGGTTGTCTGGAGTTGATTCCCCATGACCTCAAGATGTCGTCTCTTCTTGTGATGAGTGCAGCTGATGCAAGGAGATAGAGGCGAGTGGAATCAAGGATCAAGGAGATAGAGGCGAGTGGAAAGAAGGGGAGCAGGATTAGGGGCAGTGCTCGGCGGCCTTCGTTTCTGCTGGGGTGCTTAGGAATAATTTTGATGGCCTAGTAGAAACGGTTACTGCTGCAGCATCTCAGGAGTGCTGCTGGGGTGCAGCATCTCAGGAGTGCTGCTGGGGTGCAGCATCTCAGGAGTGCTGCTGGGGTGCAGCATCTCAGCAAATTCCTGGGGTGCTGAAACGGTTACAGCTGCAGCTTCTTAGAAGGAGCGGGAGCAGCTCTGTGTTTGCTGAGAATGATCCTCCCTAAGAGGTGGAGTGGAGACGCCTTGCCTTGAGGCGCCTCAGATATAAGTTGTGATGTACCCCATGAAATGACCTTCCCATCCCTCCGCTCCCCCCTTGGAATGGAGATGCCTGCTATTTGCGCACCTCAGAAATATGCTCTGCTCTCTCCTGTGTGACGTGTCCCTGGGGGCCCATGGCTTTGGGTGGGAATGGGTGGGCGGCGGCCCCCTTCGGTGGCGAAGGCTTCGACGCAACTAGGGGATGGAGGCGAGTGCGTTTGAAAGATTATGGGTCGTCATGGTGACATCTCAGGATCAAGAGGAGGGTAGCTTTGCAAGTGAGCACGGCACATGTTATCAGAGAGAAAGAGCTTGCGTGATACTGTATCAACTTAGTTATACCACTGACCAGGAGCGCACAGCAGCCAGGCCTGAATGGTGTAGGAATAAGCAGCTGTGAAGCATATTGCTGGCATAATTAGTTTTGACGAATTATGTTATGGATGGTAGGGTGCTAACTATGGCGTGGTACAAAAGTTGGACGTTTTACTCGTATCAGATTCACCTGGAAAGAATTAACTAAAATAGTTGAAGCATGCTACTTTGACACATCAGAAATAATTTTCTTGGCTTTCTTTTGATTGATCAGATGGACAGGCAGCAGCAGCAGCTTGTAACTTCATTTGTTTACTTCATCATGCGTTTGCAAGCAAGCCTGTCCTTGCCCTTCCTATCTCCTGGGGCATTTTAAACTGTGCATGATGGGATGGTATGGGAACATGGGAGTCACAGGCGCCATCTGCATCACCAAGTAAATGGAGTGAGCTGTGTCTTGTTTCTTCACCGGACTCACTCTCACTCCCTTATTCGCGAATTCAGATGTGATGAGGGGGCGGTGGGGGGGAGGGGAGGTGGGGGGGAGAGAGAGATGAGGGAGAGGGGAACATGGGAGTCACAGGCGTCATCTGCATCACCAAGTCCACATAGTGAGCTCTGTCTTGTTGCTTCACCGGACTCACTCTCACTCCCTCATTCATAAATTCAGAGGTGCCTCTGAAACATCTGTGCGTGTTGGGAGGGAGTCATGGTTACATGAGCGAGCTCTACTTACCATATTGAGCGAGTTTTACTTACCGTATTGCATCCCTGAGCTCACCCCCTGATTCATATCCATGCCATGGCATTCCAGTACGGTATGTTATATAATGGTGGGAGCACATGAGGGGGAAGTGGGGGAACGGAGAGGGGAGGGCGGGGGGAGAGGGATGGTTACGGAGATGAAGGGGGGAGGGGGTGAAGGAGATGAGAGTGAGTAGGGGAAAAGAGAGGGGAGGGGGGGGGGGAGGAGAGGGATGGTTAGGACGGAGATGAAGGGGGATGGGGGAAGGGGGCGCGCTTGGAGGGGAGGGGACGGAGTGACGAGGGTTGAGTGGGGGGTGGGTGAAGAGGGGGAAAACGAGGGGTGAGGGGAGGGGAGATGAGGGGTGGGTGGACAGGGGGGGAGCAAGTGCGCGCGGGGAGATACGCTGAGAACGCAGGGAAATGAGGACGGAGCGGGGGGAGGGAGAGGAGAGAGAGGGGGGGGGGGGGGGAGAGGGGGAAGGGGAAGGAGGGGTCGAGCGGGGGAGAGGGGGGGGATGGAGATGAGGAAAGAGCAGGGGATGAGCTTGGTGGATGAGCTTGGGGGGTGAGAAATGTGACGCTTTCTAGGGAAGTTGAGGGGAGGAAGGGGGCGAAAGCGCGGGGGAGGGAAAGGGGGAAAAAAAAAGGGGAAAGAGGCCACTCCTCCAGGTTTTCTATCGACCGTTTCCAGCAACGGCAAACGGCAACGACGGTAAAGCCGCTTTCACGATAAGAATCGTCTGATTCCGTTTTGCTGATATTTGATGCCTTTTCGTGTTACTCTTAGTGCAGCGAGAGGAGCTTGGAGTTACAACAGCAGCAAGGAGGGACACCAAGACGGGACGCTTATTCATGGCAAGCTGTCTTTGCTTTCACCCCGCTGTTAGGTTTTTAAGATTACTAATCTCCGTTTTAGTTGTCGTCTGTGGTGCAGGAAATCAAGTCTCGAGGGAGGCTGCACGTATCGGGCGTGGAGCGGGGAGAAGCCGGAAGCGAGGAGCTGGAGCGCGGAGCTGGAGAGCAGCCCCACATCGTCGAGTGAGTGGTTTCGAAGTTGTGCAGGTGGGTACAGATCGATAGGAGCGTGTTATCCAGGTCGATTAGGCACATGCACGGGCGATGGGTTGGGTTCAGGTGCGCTGGTATGGTGTATGGTGTCAGGTATGCCAAGGTATGCCTCTCCATCTTGACGGCTGGCCGTCATCCTGACAACATTCTGACGACAAACGGGAATCGTCCGAGGTGTTTACAGTATTCATCTGCCCGTCCCTAGATTTGACCATTTCCCCCCCCTCCCAAACAGGCCCCACGCGAATGACCCTCACCTCATCGTGGTGGGTGGGTGTACGTCAGGGGCATTTTCCTCTGACGGCCAAAAGGGGTCAAGTGGAGGCTCTACACTAGGAGCTTAGGGAGGTTAGAAAGCTTAGCAAGTCTCTCGGTTCTGTCTGTATCTCTTTATTTAATGGATAGTTTTTATGCTCTTCAACACTTGTATTGGTAAGAACGTTTAAAACTCAAGGCCCAAATTGCGGATCGCGCAGGGCATGATTAGTAATCTTGATGCCTTGCTGATAGGAAACTTGTGAACCAGCACGGGACAACTTGGGACTTCCGAAACCAAACAAGACGACCCCTCCCCTTCAAAGTGTAGCGAGGGGTTGGGCGACAGTGTAACAACCCTCGCTCAACACCCCCGCCCACCTTTATGAGTACCTCCCCCACCCCTTCAAAGTGTAAAGATTTGGGCCTTGAGCTTTAATCTTACGGTAACAGGAAAACACCCCTGACATCTCGGAGAGGGTATTGGCCTTAAACAAATGCCCGACTAGTGCAGTTTGTACCAAAAATAAAGGGGGTACCCCCCGGGCGGCTCGAAGTTCAACTAAATGAACCCCCACTCACCCCTGCCTCAACTCGGTCTTTCTTAGCCAAAGCTCATAAGAATTAGGTCAGACCAGGGAACAGTCACTAGTTTCCCCTTGAGAAAAAAGGCGGTCTTAAGGGAGAAAAGGTCGCGCAGTTGGTAACGTCAGGAAGCAAGACGGCGGAATAAGCTGCGCAGGTCGTCAAGTGGTGACTCTAAAACGAGGATGGGGAATCTCGTGCTAGATCCGCAGATTCGCGACTGGGTGCTGGTGCCGCTGACGGTCGTGATGATCCTGATCGGCGTTCTGCGACACTTCGTCGCGAAGCTCATGCGGTCTGATGCGAAAATCGACGTGAAGGCTATCAAGGAGGGGTTAGTATCGCGCGACTGTACTATACTGAACTGTACTGCACTGTAGTGTACTGTATTGCACCGTACTGTATTGCACCGTCTTGTATTGTACTGTTATAAGCTCATGCGTCTGCGCTGTATTGTGTTGGAATTGACTGGACTGTACGGAGATGTCAGCCGTTTTTTAAGAGCGCGTTCGATTCAGTTTGTGCGGTCGCAGCTCGTGATCCGCGCGCGGAATCTTAAAAAAAGCAGGACGCTTCATTCTATTTGCCTTTCCGCCCAAACACGCCTTCCCCACCTCCCCTCTCCCCCCCCTTCCTCCCACTTTCCACCCCCCAATCGCTCACCCGCCAAACCCCCGCCGCCCTCCCCTTACCCCCTCTCCTCTTTCCCCGAGCTCCTCCACCAGGCAGCTCGTGATTCGCGCGCGGAACGTGAGGGGAGCGGGTGGCTTTTATCCCCTCTTCCCCTTCCCCAAGCACAACCCTCCCTCCACCCACCCACCCTCTCCTCTTCCCCTAACTCCTCCGCCAGGCAGCTTGTGATCCGCGCGCGGAACCTGAGGGGAGCAGGAGGCTTCATCCCCTCCCGCAGTTTCGCACAGCGGCGACACCTGTTTTGCAACGAGGTGTGACTGTATGGGTGGTGTGACTGTATGGATGTTGTAAGTCGACTTGGAAGTCATTGGAGGGGAGCGGGAGGCTTCATCCCCTCACGCAGCGCAGCTTCGCACAGCAGCGCCACCTGTTCTGCAACGAGGTGTGATTGTATGGGTGTAACTATGGGTGTGTCTATCTATGTGTGTGATTGTATGGGTGTGACTATGGGTGTGACTGTATGGGGGCAACTGTATGGGGGCAACTGTATGGGGTTGACTGTATGGGTGTGACTGTACGGAGGTGGAGGAGAGAGATAGGGGCTGACGCGTGTCAGTGCTGGCTCGCAGCTTACACCGAGGCGCCATGTGGGTTGCAACGAATGTGACTGTATGGGTGTGACTGTATGGGAGAGAGGTGAGGAGGAGGAGAGAGCAGGAGTCAAGGCGCCACGCCTCAGAGGTGGATTGCAGCTGCACACCTAAGCGCCACGTGTTGTGTGTGCTGCGTGTGTGCTGCGTGTGTGCTGCGTGTGTGCTGCGTGTGTGCTGCGTGTGTGCTGCGTGCGTCTGGCAGGAGAACGGGCTACTGCACGCGCCCAGGCAGCCATGTCCCCCCTGCCTCCCTCCCTACCACGTGTGCAGTGCCGGCCGGCACATCAGAGCACACGTGCGGTTGCTCATCCGTGTGTGCTGTGCATGTTTTTGGCAGGAGAACGGGCTGCTGCTTGTGCCAAAGGGGCAGGGCAGCAACCCCCAGGCGGCCATGTTCCCTGTCCATCCCTTCCCACCATGAGTGTAGCGCAGCGCAGGCACATCAAAAGACATGTGATTTGTGTGTTGTGTGCGTGTTGGTGTGTGCGTGTTGGTGTGTGCGTGTCGTGCATGTGCCTCGCAGGAGAATGGGCTGCTGCACGTGCCCAAGGGGCAGGCCGGCAACCCCCAGGCAGCCATGTTCTCTGACCCCAACGTGGCCATGGATATGATGAAGAAGAACTTGTCAATGATCATCCCGCAGGTGAGAAAGAAAGAAAGACTCTATAACGGGTACATGAGAGGTCCAGGTGCAGTGCTCCTGCGATCACCCCCAGGCAGCCATGTTCTCTGAGGCTAACGTGGTTATGGATATATTGAAGAAGAATTTATCGATGATCACCAACAAGTATGGGTACACTGAAGAACTCTATAACGGGTACATGAGCGATCCGGGTACAGTGGTGCCCCTGCCATCAATCACCCCCACCCACGCCAGGTACAGTGGATCCCAACGTGGATATGATGGATGAAGAACCTGCTCCGTTCCCTTGCACACCTCAGTCCTCACATCTCAGTCTTTAGAACCCCCTTTTTCCTTCTTTTCATCTCGCTGCCACCCCTCCTTTTGGGACGTCTCAAAAGGCCTCAGTCCCCACATCCCCCCCCGCTTTTTTCCTTCTGTTCATCTCTCTGCCACCCGAGTTGACTTTTGAGTCGACTCAAAAGTCACCTCAGTCGTCACATCCCCCCCCGCTTTTTTCCTTCTTTTCATCTCTCTGCCACCCTTCCTTCCCACCCGACCTCCCGTCCCTCCCACTTTCAGTCTCCCACCTTCCCCCTTACTCCCTCCTTGTTTCCCCTCCCACCCCCCCTTTGATTTGATTTTTATTGCACCCCCCCACTCCTCAGTCTCTCACCTTCGCTTGGGTCAACTTCTTCTTTTCCGGATTTGTGGCGGGTACGTGGTGCAGGGTGGTACTGGGAGGTGGGTGGTGGTGCAGGGTGGTGCAGGGTGGTGCAGGGTGGTGTTGGGTGGTGTAGAGGTCTGTACCCTACCACTTCCCCTTTACCGGTCTCAACATCTCTTTACCTATCCGTTTTCTCTCTCTCCCCTTGCATCTCCCACATAGCAAAAGCTCCTTTCCCTCTGACCCAGAACAGAAGTTCCTGGGCATGCTGCAGAACGGCATAGACCTGAGCACAGTGGACGGCAGCTTTTGAACCAGCTCACAACTGTTCTCGCTTAGTTGGAATATACGCGTATAGCGTATATACGATAGTCATAGTCGCTTATAGCGTATATACGCGTATAGCTAACGTATATACGCTAATCGCTTAAGGGTCGATTTGGTAATACGCTTTTCCGGGCAGGTAGAAAACTATCCCGGGCAGGGTGAAAAGAACGTCGTGCACACCATTGGGAAGATGTTCCCTATTCTCACTAAAACTTTCGTAGCATTTCCCTAAGTCTGAACTGCGATTGGGGTGGGATGTGGAGTAGACACTAGAAGGAGAAGTAGGTAGGAATCGGAAGGAGCTCTGCTGTTAGGGCGTGTATGATTTTTGAAACTGCCATAAGTTTACGTTTTTTATTCGATTGTAGCATGTGAACACAGAGTGAACTTTATTCGACTTTGAGCTATAGCAAGTTCGAACCGCGGGTGTCAAAGGTGCTAGACTCACAATCACACGCGCAGGTGCGAATTTGGAGGTTCAAGTTTATAGGGGTGAGGTGAACCGAGCCGCCTAGAGGGTGCGTAGGTTACCTGGTGTTATCTTTTTGACAGTGCGACAAGTCAACGAACAATTCGCGAGCGTCGCTGCTCCTCGTACGTGCCTAAAAACACACACGTTCGGTTCATCATGCAAAACCACGTTTGGAAAAATCTCGACTCTTGTTTACTTTTGTATGTTCGAATTTGGTAGTTCCCAGCGTGAAGTCAACATTGACGAAACATATTTGCGATATTGGCGAAACTGGTTACCACCAAAAGTTCGACCCATTTTACGAACTCGAAAAAATATCATGCACGCCCTTAGGAAGCGGGAATGTCAACTAGAATTGACAACTGGAATTTTGCTGACTGGTAAGTAGCGTGAGTGAGGTTTGGTGAGGGACGTTTTTGTCAGGTTGGAGTTCGTAGATGAGATGGGTTTCAATGCGGTACTAATCTAATGTTCAAATTTGAACTCCCTGCAAACTTCGAAGGCACATTCCCGCTTCCCTAGACCGTCGAATTGCATTTCGACTTCGGCGAAATGCTCAGTAGAAGATTCCGCATCTTTCTGTGTACAAGCGATTTTTTCTCGGGCAGCCCGAATAGCCTTCTGATAGCGTATAGCATATTAGCTAGCGTATCGCGTTTTGCGTACACACGCTAGCGCATCTACGCTATACGCTTTAGGGCTTGAGCGTATATTCCAACTATCGTTCCCCCTGTCTCTCCTTGTGCACCCCCTCCCTCCCCCCCAGCCAAGGTGCCATTCCCCTTGACTCAGAAGTTTCGAGGCATGCTGCAGAACGGCATAGATCTGAGCACAGTGGATGTCAGCTTTGTCAGCAGCCGCTCCTGGTGGGTGTGACTGGATCTGGTTGTGTTTAGAATACTAGTGACTGTGTGTGCAGATTCAAAGAATTTTAGAGGATTTGTTTTTTTGTCAAAATGACAGGATGTTGCACACACATCTTTTCTGCAACTGTTAAGGTCCTTCCCTTTCCCGCCATTCCCATCCCCCCACGCACTCCCTTCTTGTGTTTCCCCTATATTAGGTACTTCCTCAATCTATTTGGCCTGCGGGGGCTCTTCACTCTCATTCTTGGCGAGGACAACGGTGAGTAGTCCTTGCCATGGTGTTATTCTTTCAGACTTGGTGAGTAGTCCTTGCCATGGAGTTATTCTTTGAGACATCTCTCAGCTCACTCACTCTTGGCAAGGACAAAGGTGAGGAGACATGGCCACCAAGTCGTGCCCTTGTTATATTTGATTTGGTTTTATTCGATATGTGATTTGATTTACTTCGATATAGCTTGATTTGCATACACACACCTTTGCCTTCCCATGTGATCACATCCTTTCCTCCTCAAGCATTGCAACCTGTCAACCCCCCTGTGCGTACATCTCGCACCCGACCCTCTCCCCCCCGCACCCCCTTCTCTGTCCCCATCCAGCCACGGATGACACATAGCAAATGATGGCCACGCAGATGGGTGGAATTGGGTTCACAAGGTTGAAGATGGGTGCAGTGGGCACCTCCCAATGCTCTCCCTGTTGTTCACTCCTAATTCTCCCCCTCCCCATCCAGCCACGGACGACACGCAGCGAATGATGGCCATGCAGATGGGTGCAGTGGGCGCCGACCCTACCAAGGTACGGCCGAACCTAACCAATCAAGATGGCATACCAGGTGTGGTATTGTAACGGTGATGAGCCATACAGATGGGTGCGCTGGGCTTGTCGCCAAACCTACGAAGGTGCGGCGCCGAACCACCGAGTGTTTCCACACTGTATTTGTTGCTTTGAGTGCCGTGCCAACCCTGCAGTGTAAGCTATGGTCTCTTGGCATTCCGGCATGCGACGACCCGACATTTTCATGGCGAGTTATACAGGTGGTACATTATATAGATACATACTACAGACTTTGATGGCCACACGAGTGGGTGTTTTGATTGGTGTCGCCAAGAATGTTGCTTCCTATGCTCTCCCCTGGCATGTGTTATTCCAGGTGCTTTCAGCAGAGAAAGAAGCTCTGGAGCTAACCCAACCAATGGACATGCTTCGATTGTCAGAGAAGAGAGCTGTCGAGGTTTTGCGGAAGAGAATGCAGCGCCTTGTGCTGTAGCATGTAGTTGAGGAAGTTTTGACTACATACAGTAGAATCTATGGCAAAATGAAGTATCTTTTTTTTGTTTTTTTTTTTTTTTTTCTCTAAATGCCTGAAAATCAATCTCACGTTCAATGCATGCATGGCTGTATAGCATGGTTCTATGCTGCTTCTGTAGATACCTTGGCAATAATCCTCATTAGGGAAACCAGCTTGTATGGGTACGTTTACCGAGCAGAGAAGTTACTGACTGTTTGTATCTCCATGTTTTCCGACTGGTGCAGGTCCAGCCGGAATTTACTGCGCCTACAGTGCTGGATTCCACTTGCGGGATTTCATTTTGCCCCGAACAGTTTGGGGCAGCATGAGGGATTCCGGAAATGGGCTGGGATGGTTCCTGAGCCTCGACAGTGGTGGAAGTGTCTACAGAGAACATGTGGAGATCATCCTCAATCCTCAACCCATAAAATTTCTTCCGATTCGTAAAGATGCCCCGTGTGGAGGAACTGCATCTTTAGCAATCTCACAAAACGACGCACATGGCAGCTTTACATCAAGTACAGTCCCAGGGACTGGTGCTCAGGATTGCGTGGACGCCAAACCACCTCCCAGAGGTAGGGTGAATCACAAGCAGCGAATCTCCTCATCTCACTTTATTGGAGCCCGCTGCGATGGCTCCTCGTTGCTGGCACGTCCCAACCCCATTAGCCATTCTCACAGGGCAAGGGGTGCAAGTAGCACAGAAATTTAATGCATTTTTTATTTGAAATTGTCACTGCTGTCTGTATGAAGCTGACATGAATGTTACAGTTGCCCTCGGTTTGTTTTCATGGAATTGGAACATTCAGACAGTCATGATGAATTGACGTGGATTTCCCTTTTGATTCCCAATGCATCCACCTCCCGCCGCTGATGCGATGCGAGCCTCTTCGAGAAGCATGCGAAACGAGAGGGTGATTGACGGCCATGGAATGACCAAGAAGTATGGAAGCCACGTGGCAACAACAATAAAGCTTCCTGCCATCTCCTCGTTTAGTGGTAATCACTCGGAAAGGAAGACAGTCGTGAGGCTAGTTATTTTACGACCTGTCACTCGACCTTGAAAGCCTCTCAGTTGCCGAGTCACCCTATTTGGCATGTAGGGTTCAGCTGTACGGAATGGATTGTTTCAATGAAGCATATGCACAACCCTACATTAGTGACGCGACTGGTTGGTCTATTTTTTTGCATGGGCAGAAGGGGCTGACAGACGAATGGAAGAGAAACTAGAAAATCCAATACTTTTGGATCGTCGCATAGATGTATTCCGACATCCCTGCCCGAGAATCTTGCATTTTCGGCGCCGCGAGTTCTGACGTGTATGCCAAGTCGCGCTGGTTGGAACTGAATCCCGATTGGAAGGGTGTTGTATGTACACGTACGTCGATTGTTTCGCTCACTAGGGTTGTTGCAGCGGCCAATATCCATACTCTCAAGTTATGCCTGGAGCCCGCCATCCCTATCCATTGAAAATTCCACGTGGCTCCCCCTCAACCACCCGCGAATCTCGTTCCCGCGCACCTTGCCACCGAAAGAATGTCGCCTCGTCAGCTTCACAGCCCCAACACAACTCGCCCGAAACAGGTTGGACACGGCTAGGTGCGGTACACTAGGATAAATCGTTTTCAATATGGTGTGTCTGGTTAGCGAATTGCGAATTGGACGCAAGTGTCGTGCCCATGATGTTCCAGCCCCAGCCCACTGAAAAACTGTATGAAAGTCCGCGGGGGAGCAGTGTCGTTTACGAACGGATCTCTGGAGGTGTGACAGTTGCGCGCAACAAGCGGTGAAAAGCCCCTCTCCGCATGACCTGGCGGGGTGGGGGGCGGAGGGAAGCGGGCCTATGCGCACCACACGATTCTTCTAAGAATGAAGTCAGTTGCGCACCCCGGCCAGTGATAAGCGCAGAAAGTTGCGCACCCCGGCCAGTGATAAGCGCAGAAAGTTGCGCACTCCATCCACTCACAAGCGCGGACAGTTGTGCGACATATCCAGTCACACGCTTCTTTTAGCTGGTTGGCCTCAACTCCTGTGGTCATTTTGCGTCCCTTGGGATTCTCTCCACCACCAGCTTTCAGTTTCTGATCCTTGGCCTTTGCCCATGCCTTTCCCCTTTTGATTCCCTGACGAACCACACATTCCCTTCCAGCACGACTCTGGCCGTTTCTGCGACCATCTGTGGCTCTCTTTCAGTCACGTCGGCCAAGCCGTTTTCCTTTTTACCGTGACTGCTTGCTTTCTGGTCCGCTCCACGCCTGACTTCAGGATTCGAAAGTTAGGAACACCACATCTTACACTGCCTGCAACCACTCCACTGTCTTTATTTCACAGCCTCACAAGTTCACAGTTACACGCTTAAGCCATTGCACACCAGACAGATACGCTTCGCCATCCAACATTCCTAACGCTAGCTACCTCGGTCCGTGCGATTACAGAAGCAGACCTCCTAACTAATTCGCTTAAATTCTCCGGGTTCGACATGCCGAAGCCGTGTGACGCCTGTCAAAGCGTCACGGCATTGCTTTACTGCCGAGCTGATTCCGCCTATCTCTGCGCCGGCTGTGACGGCAAGATCCATGGCGCAAACAAGCTCGCCTCGCGGCACGAGCGCGTCTGGGTGTGCGAGGTCTGCGAAATGGCGCCAGCGGCTGTAACCTGCAAAGCAGACGCCGCGGCGCTCTGCACAACGTGCGACGCCGACATTCACAATGCGAACCCGCTCGCGCAACGCCATGACCGAATCCCCGTCGTTCCGTTCTACGAAAGCCCTTCCATGGTCAAAGTCGCCCACATCCAATCCGCTGTAAACGGAATCGTTCTTCCCGGATCCGATCTCCTTCACCCCGGGGAACACGGCCTCAAGGGTCTCGGCCTCCATTTATCTGAGCGGAACCAGGAACACCTCGGTCATAACCATCCCGATAATGAGGAAGCCTGTGACGAGGATACAGCTGGCGATACGGCTAGCTGGCTCCTCAACCCGTCGCTCAATCCCGCTGCCGCCGCCGCCGCCGCAGCAGCCGCTGCCGCTAGTCGGCTCGGCAGCAGCAGCGACCCGCTCTCGTCTCTCCCGTTCTCCAACATTGGCATCTACCCTCCATCCCTCGGTCTCAACCCGACGTCTCTCTTCCCCCACCCGAACGCTCTCTCCCTCGTGATGAAACCCCCTACGTCTTCCCCTCCGAACCCCACCGCTGCCACCGCCGCCGCCGCAGCCGCTGCCACGATGAGTGGCGCTCTCCCGCAGTCTCGGCTCATGAAAGCAGTAGGCGCGGAGGGAGCAGCAGCAGCAGCAGCAGGAGCAGGAGGGGCAGATCTGTTGTTCGACGTCGACCCATTCTTGAACCTTGAGACGTTCGCAGCTGCTAGCGCTCACAATCACAGCCATGGGCACCATGCTCTTGCTCATGGTCATCATGCCGCGGCTGGGGGTTTGCCGACAAGTGCGCAGCTGCTGCAGAGCTTGGCTGCCGGAGCTGGATTAGGTTCGGCAGGGCTTGGTCCGACAGGTATGGGAGGCGCGGGTTTCGGTTTGGCGGGGATCTCGAGGATCGCGAAGGACAGCATGGTTCCTGTTCATACGACCGATGTGCGTCAATGCTCGCCGTCCGTTTCTAACGCGTCTTCGTTCGACACGCGTGCGCTTCGGGCGCTACCGCTCGCGACTCCGGGGACTTCAGGAAGTGTGAGTTGACGTGGATCCTCGCTTTTAACAAGCTCAGAAGGATTTTTTTTCTCTCTTTCGACCATCGGTTGTACGATTATCTATGGTTATTCTTACGAGTCGTTGGAACTTACGTATGCTCCTCTTTTCATTCTTGTCACATTTGCAGTTGTCACCATCCGCGCTCGATAGTGGAGTCGTGCCAGACGTTGGGTCGACCTAACTCGCTCGACGGAAGCATGGCTTTGCCGTTCGATGCTGCTCCGCATGGAGCGGTGGGAGCGACGGCTGGTAACAGCCCGATGGTGGCGATGGCTCGCGAAGCTCGCGTGATGCGGTACCGAGAGAAGAGAAAAAACCGAAAGTTTGAGAAGACGATTCGTTACGCGTCACGAAAGGCTTACGCCGAGAGCCGACCCAGAGTAAAGGTAACTTCATCTCCTATAACGTGCCTTCAGTTGATCCTGCGTTGAGCTGAGGCCTCTATCCCCTAGTGCCTTTCCTAGTGCTCTACGTGCCCTCCGTCAATCTTTAAGTCGACTAACTCAACTCTCTTTGTTCTTGTGTCCAGGGCCGTTTCGCCAAGAGAATTAACAATACCGAAGAGGCTTCTACTGTGGAGTTTTCCGGTGCAACCACGCAGTCGAGCTTCGGAATGGTTGCCGCCTTCTCTTGAAGCGCAAGTGTAGTCACTTACACGTAACGTTCAAAGATTAATTATGAGATTCATTGATCCTACAGTTGATTTTTGTCTTATTTTTGACTTGGTCTCCATTTGGAGCTGCTAAATTCATATGACCATCTACGGTATGCTTAATTCATAGGAGCATCTATGCTAAATTCACATGAGCATCTACGTAAGTAGTTCCCCTAGCTGCACTTTCATTGAAATCTCCAAATTGTGAAAATTGTGACTGGGCGCTCATAAAAAAATTCACATATGATATTACCGAGCAACGGTAGATGATTGCAAAAATCCAATTGTAAGCCAGATCACACGCAGCTAGAGGAAGAACATGTAGGGAGAGTACCAGTTACTGCTACACTAGCAACGCATGGTTCCCATGGTAACCCAAGCGGCACAGCACCATTGCACACAGTAACAGGTGCATAAATAACATAGATTGGCTTTAATTCAAGACTCTCGCTGGTACTGCCATAGCAGGAACACACGTGATTACCATGTTAACACAAGCACCACAGCAGCAAAGCAGACAGCCGCAGCTGTGTACATAACTTAAAAGCATCCGTTGCTTGAAGCTGATTTATTAGACCCTGGTGAGGTTCCCTGCTGCTGCTGTGGTTGAGAAGTAAGCACTGGTGCTGATGTGGACGGTGCTGGCGTGGACGGTGCTGATGTGGATGGAGAAGTGGGGCCGGGAAGGGAAGCAGGGGCGGGGGAGGGCGAAGAGGAGGGAGCAGGAGAAGAGGCGGAGGCAGGGGAGGAGGCAGGAGAAGAGGAAGAGGCAGGAGCAAGGCTGCTTGATGGGGGAGCAGCACAGGGGGGAGCAGAGGAGGGAGCAGCGGAGGGGGCAGAGGAGGGGGCAGCGTGAGGAGAAGGGGGGGGCGAAGAGGAGGGAGAAGAAGAGGGAGCAGAGAGAGGGACAGAGGGATGAGCAGAGGGAACAGAGGGGGGAGCAGAGGGAACAGAGGGGGGAGCAGAGGGAACAGAGGGGGGAGCAGAGGGAACAGAGGGGGGAGCAGAGGGAGGAGCGGCAGGATGAGAGGAGGGAACAGAGGGATGAGCAGAGGGAGAAGTGGGAGCAGAGGGAGAAGTGGGAGCAGAGAGAGGGGCAGAGGAGGGAGAAGAAGAGGGTGTAGCAGCAAGGGAGGAGGCGCTGGTACGGCAGTCCTGGTTGGGTGCCCGGTCGAGGCAGTTACCGGCATACCTGCATGGGAGGGTGGGATCATGGGCACAGAAGAGCACAGAGGGATGCGGAAAGGGAGGAGGCGTTGGTGGGGCAGGCCTGGTTGGTGTTAGAAACTTTGACAGTTGGGTGCATGGTCGAGACAGTTGGGTGCATGGTCGAGACAGTTGGGTGCATGGTCGAGACAGTTACCGGCATGCAGAAAGTGGCATGAAGGGGAAACTCACACGATGATAATAATTTTATTCGGGATGGGATGGGAGGGATGGGCCCGTGAGGTGACTCTTGAGACCCTTGAGCTTTTGAGGCTTTTGAGATGGTCTATAGAAAGGGGCATGATGGGGAAACTCACAAGAAGACGAGATTGGATTTCTTTGGGATGGGAGGGAGTTTGCCTGTGAGGTGGTTGTGGGAGACGTCGCTGTTGCAGTGGGTGGGGCGGAAAAGGGGAGATGGGAGAGGGGAGTACGGAGAAGGAATAGGGGAGAGGTGAGGTGAGGTGAGGTGAGGTGAGCTGAGCTGAGCTGAGCTGAGCTGAGCTGAGCTGAGCTGAGCTGAGCTGAGCTGAGCTGAGCTGAGCTGAGCTGCAGCAGCACTCCGGGTGCCGATACAAGGGCTGCTACTGACCCATATTCTGGCGCAAATGTCACACATGGTACTGCTTTTGAGTCGACTCAAAAGCCGATACAAGGGCTGCTACTGACCCATATTCTGGCGCAGACGCCACACATGGTACTCACTTCCAGCAACGGCAGGCAGACACGGCAGAGCAGGCAAACAGGCTGGAATCGGCCCATTTAGCTCATTGTGATGTGAGCCAGAACGAGGAGAGACGACACAGCTGTACCGGGCTGGGATGCTGTGATGATACAAGGACAGCCGCTGATAACCCAGGTTGCTGCAAGGGCTACAGTTCACTCACAGCAGTTTCGGACGCGGCAGGGCAGTCAAACAAGCCGGAATCGACCCATTGAGCCCATTGCGAGCCAGCTGGAGCTCGTAGATATTGGCCAGGCGGCACAGCTGTGCCGGGATGCTGTGCTGATAACATGGCTGCTACTGGTAACCCAGGTTGATACAGGTGGTTGATAACAAGGACTAACGGTCACTCACAGCAGTCTCAGGCGCGGTGGGGCAGTCAAACAGGCTGGAATCGACCCATTGAGCCCATTGCGAGCCAGCTGGAGCTCGTAGATATTGGCCAGGCGGCACAGCTGAGCCGGGATGCTCCCGGTGAGGCGGTTACGGCTGAGATAGAGCTTGTTGAGTGACTCTAGGCTGCCGAGAGTTGCTGGGATGCGGCCGGAGAGGCTGTTGCCGTCGAGAAAGACTTCCACGAGGAGGCTGAGGGCGCCTAGAGAGGGTGGGATGGGGCCGGTGAGATTGCAGTGCTCCATGGCCCTGAAAAGGGAGGACAGAGGGGGGAAGGGGAGGGGGCAGAGCAGGGACAGGATGCGGTTGTGGTTGAGATACAGCTTGTTGAGCGACTCTAGGCTGCCGAGAGTTGCTGGGATGCGGCTGGAGAGGTGGTTGGAGGAGAGGAAGATTTCCACGAGGAAACAGGATCCAGAAATACACACCTTGGGCTGCAAGTCCTCCCAACCGTTTTGCACCCACAGGCAAGTCAAGTTCCCAGCCCTCCCACCCACACTCACAGCGACTCGAGCAGCCAGAGGTTTCCCAGGAAGGCTGGGATGGACCCGTTGATGCCCTTGTTGTAACTCAGGTCCCTGCAGGTGCGAAGGTGAGGGCGGGGGAAGGGAAAACAGGGGATGAGGGGTTGGGTAAGGGGAAAGAAGCGGGAGAGGGGCGGAGCGGGAAGGAAGCTGGGATAGACAGACCCGTTGATGCCTTTGTTGTATCTTCAGTCGCTGAAGGTGCTAGGACGAGAGCGAGGGAGGGAGGGGGAAAGAGAAGGAGGAGAGAGAGGGAGGGGAGAGATGTGGAGGGATGGTTGAGGAGGATGAATGCGTTGGTGCCATTGTTGTGACTGACGTCCCTGCTGGCGAAAGGGTGAGGGCGAGGGAAAGAGGAGGCAGAGAGGGGGAGGGATTGGGTGAGGGGTAGGAGGCTGGGATGGACCCGTTGATGCCCTTGTTGTAACTCAGGTCCCTGCCGGTGAGAGGTCGAGGGAGGGAAGGGGCAGAGAGGGGATTGAGTGAGGGGGGAGGAAAGCAGACAGACTCTTAAATGCCCTTGCTGTAGCTCACATCCCTGCACGTGCGAGGGTGAGGGGGAGGGAAGGGGGATAAAGGAGGAAGCTAGCGTTCCCAAGCAGCCAGCGGCTTCTTGAGAGTTCTCAAAAATCGCTCAGCCAGTGGCTTCCCAGAAAGGTTCAGACATGTCTCAGTCAGGGGTGGATACCTGTTGACGTCCTTGTTGTAACTGAGGTCGCTGCAGGCGCACGGGCGAGGGCGAGGGAAGGAAGAGGAAGGGCGAGGGAGGGATTGGGTGAGGGGAGGAAGGCTGGCATGGATCCGTTGATGCCCCTGTTGTTTGTAACTCAGGTCACTGCAGGCGCACGAACGAGAGCGAGAGGGGAGGGCGAGAAGGGAGGGCGAGAGGGGAGGGCGGGAGGGGAGGGCGAGAGGGGAGGGCGAGAGGGAAGGGTTACGCTGTTGGTATACAAGGTATTACCGTACATACACATGTAAGCCCCACTCACTCACAGGTACATGAGGCTGTTGAGGCGGTTGAAACTGGCAGGGATGGGGCCTTCGAGGGAGTTGCTTGCAGCATAGCTGATGGGATGAGAGAGAGCACAGGCGGGGGATAGGTGCAACAGGGTAGTGAGGGACAACTGAAGCTGGCAGGGATGGGGCCTTCCAGGGAGTTGGTTGCAAGATAGCTGTGGGTGCGAGAGAATGGCACAGATGGTGGCATGAGAGGGAGTATGGCACAGATGGTGGCATGAGAGAGCACGGGGCATATGGCCGAGATGAGAGAGCACGGGCAGGGAAAAGGTATAACAGGAGCACGAGGGTGCTTTTGAGTCGACTCAAAAGCAGAAAGGTATAACGGGAGCACGAGGGTCGAGTGAAGCTGGCAGAAACAGGGTCTTGCAGGGGGGTTTGCTTGCAAGAAGAGGAAGAAGCAAAGAGTGCAGAAACGCAAAGAGCAGCACCACTGCCCTAAACGGTTTAGGCTAAACCTCAAACCCCCCTTAAGAGGAGATGCTCATGGCACCGCCCTTGAAACCAGCAGCCCCAACCCCCCCCCCCCCCCAAAATACCGTAAACCCCTTAAAGCCCGGAACCATGAACCCTGAACCCTACAGTGCGTCGAGACTGGGAAGGTTTCCAAGCGCTGGTGGGAGGGGTCCTGAGAGGCGATTGTCGTCTAGTGCTCTGAGTAGAGAAGGGGGAGGAATGGGATGGGATGGGATGGGATGGGACGGGATGGGGGACGGCGTGAGAGTGTAGTTGTCGTCTAGTGTGCTGCTGTTGGGGGGAAGGTTCCCGAGTGCTGGTGGGAGGGGTCCCGAGAGGCATTGTCGTCTAATGCTCTGTGAGGAGGGGAGGTGGGGGAGGGATGGGAGGTAGGGATGGGATGGGGGACAGCATATGGCAACGTGATTGTTGTCTAGTGCTTTGTGTTGGGGGGGGAGGTTCTGGAGTGCTAGTGAGAGGGGGCCTGAGAGGCGATTGTCGTCTATTGCTCTGGGGGGAGGGGAGGTGAGGGAGGGATGGGATGGGGTGGGGGAGAGCATGGGATGGGGGAGAGAATGGAGATGTGATTGCCGTTCAGTGCTCTGTGGGGGGGAGGTTTTCGAGTGCTGGTGGGAGGGGGCCTGAGAGGCGATTGTCGTCTATTGCTCTGGGGGGAGGGGTGGGAGAGATGGGATGGGGAGGGGTGGGAGACATGGGATGGGGAGGGGTGGGAGAGATGAAATGGGGAGGGGTGGGAGAGATGGGATGGGGAGGGGTGGGAGAGATGGGATGGGGTGGGGACGAGCATGGAGATGGGACTGTCATCTGGTGTGCTGTCGGTCGGGGGAGAGGGATGCAATGGAGGTGTTTTTTGAGGCGCCTCAAAAAACACCTCAATGAAGAGGGATGAAATGGGGATCGACAGAGAATGGGGTGTGACTGACTGGCATTGACTCACGTTGACTCGCGTTGACTGGCATGATTGACACGCATTGACTCACGTTGACTCGCACTGACTGGCATGATTGACACGCCAGACAGGTTTATCACTCATTGCACTCACATTGTTCTTAGGGCAGTGGCGCCGGCCAGGCTGGGAGGAATACGGCCCGACAGCCGGTACATTGACTCACATTGACTCGCATTGATTCGCATTGACTCACATTGACTCGCATTGATTCGCATTGATTCGCATTGATTCGCATTGACTCACATTGTTCTTAGGGCAGTGGCACCGGCCAGGCTGGCGGGAATACGGCCCGACAGGCGGTTACTGTAGAGATCTCTGAGGGAACGGTGAAAGAACAGTGAGACAACAGTGGGGGAGACGGTAGTGGGGGATGAGAGAGGGCTCTAAGCAGGGCAGACCGCAGACGGATCCCCCAGGCTGGGGGGAATGGGGCCGGACAGGCGGTAGGAGTAGAGCTCTCTGAGAGAGGGATGAGGGGAAGGAGTAGGGGGAGGAGAGGGTGTGAGGAAAGGAGCGAGGGAAGTAAGCAGGGTAGAGGCACCGGCCAGGTCGGGGGGAATACGGCCAGACAGGCAGTTCGAGTTGGGAGG